>BOPN01002133.1:85000-115000 GCA_017312705.2 Penaeus japonicus
ATAAAGTAAACTATATACAGAGATAGAAAACTTTTCAGTAGTGACGTATACAGTAAGTTACTAAGTAAATAAAAAGGAGAATATCAATCCTGAAATCGATCTAGATATTACAACATCATTTTTTCTCTCTTTCTCTTTCTCTCTCTCTCTCTCTTTCTTTTTCCTCCCCCATCTTCTGTGCACAGGAAGGAGAGATGCCACCAGCCCCGTGTGCCCCCAGGGGAAAGTGTTCCGCCGGGGGGTGTGCCAGTGCCCATACCTCTCCGAGTGGGATGAGGCCGAGGGGTCATGCGTCTGCACCTATGGTACCTATCGCGACAGCAGGGGCAACTGTCACCCTTACTTGTAGATCACACGACACTACACGATGTGACAATGCAGAGTCAGGATGGCATGTTGTCAACTGGCAACAACAGAATGCAGAAACTGGGCCGTGTCACCGAGCTTGGACATGCCCTTCTACGAAAGATTGGTGAAGCAAAAAGAATCTACGAGGACTTTTCAGTACACCTGAAGAATAAGCAAGAATATATTGAGTTTAAATAAACATCCTAAATAGGTTAATCTTAGTAATACTTAACAAGCTGATTTACTGCTAGGAACCCACTAATTTACTGTGAGCATACTAACATTAATTACCTACTGAAGTCTCTCTGTTTTTTCAAATAAATATATGAATGAATAAATAAATTATATATATATATATATATATTTATATATATATATATATATATATATATATATATAATGCAAACAAGTTTAATCAAATAATTAATATGCAGTAATTATATACTGTACATATAAAGTGTATCTGTATACCTGTGTGACACACTCACTCACTTACACTCACTCTCATTCTCACACTCACTCTATCCCTATACACACACACACACACACACACACACACACACACACACACACACACACACACACACACACACACACACACACACACACACACACACACACACACACACACATATATTTTTTTTAATGTATCTATATTATTCCTAGTAAACTGTCACTCATATATGTATATATTACTACTACTATTTTCATTTTTAGAATCTAGACCAATTTCATTCAAATATAAAATCAAGGCAATATGTCATGCAAAAAACTGAACACTCTGCAACATGCAAGACCCATACAAAATGAAGGATTTCCATCAATATCCAAAAATCAATTTCCTCCTTATTTCACTGACTCCTGTTTTAAATTTGATTATAAAGTTCTGTGTATATATAAAGTAGATGTGAACATTATATATATATATATATATATATATATATATATATATATATATATATATATATATATATATGTATGTATGTATGTATGTATGTATGTATGTATGTATGTATGTATGTATGTATGTATGTATGTATGTATATTATATATATATATATATATATATATATATATATATATATATATATATATATATATATATATATGTATGTGTATATGTATGTATGAATGTATGTATGTATGAATGTATGTATGTATGAATGTATGAATGAATGAATGAATGAATGAATGAATGAATGAATGTATGTACGTATGTATGTGTATGTGTATGTGTATGTGTATGTGTATGTGTATGTGTATGTGTATGTGTATGTATATGTATATGTATATATATATGTATATGTATATGTATATGTATATGTATATGTATATGTATATGTATATGTATATGTATATGTATATGTATATGTATATGTATATGTATATGTATATATATATATATATATATATATATATATATATATATGTATATGTATGTATATGTATGTATATGTATGTATGTATGTATATATATATACATATATATATCTATATATATATATATATATACATATATATACATATATATACATAAATAAACATATATATACATATATATACATATATATATACATACATACTATATATATAGACATATACACATTTATGTTTACATTTATATTGGTATATGCTAAAGTTAACTTTTTAAGTGCATAGTTATTCTTTATACAAAAGCAGCACGTCAAAAGCAACTCAAATAAAATCTGTAACCCAGAAGAAGACAACCTTATTTCAGAATCAGTGGAGACTGTATAGAGGATCATTAATATTATGTTTATTCATTTAATAAATGCATGTACCTTAATGATACCATAAGCCAGGTTTAAACTTGTAGCATGAACTTTATCTCACTTTAAAGAAATGTAGTCAGTGTTTAATAACTTTACGCTTAATTATATATAAAATGTGTTTTAGCTCCTATGTCTGTACATCATAGTGCATAATATTTTTTTAATGCTACAGTCAATGGTCAATAAAGAGGCTTTAACATTCTAAAAAAAATCAAAATTACTCTAAAATTACTTTTCACTAAATGATTAATTAAATCATGAATGTACTCAAATATTATGCTAAACATCTATTACCCATGTTAATTGCAATCAAATACTATCTTATGCATACACAGGTATGCATTTGTATGCATGGCAATAAATTAAATCATGATTGTAATCAAATATTTGCTAAATATCTATTACCCATGTTAACTGCAATTAAATACTACCTTATACATACACAGGTAGGCATATATGTAAGCATGATAATAAATTAAATCATGATTATATTCAAATATTATGCTAATCATCTATTACCCATGTTAATTGCCACTAAATACTGCCTTCTGCATACACAGGTAGGCACATGTATACATAATGACACTATGTCTTGAAACAAAAACTTGTAATACACTGCACTTGAGCATTTATGTAAGTGCCAACCAATTCACCTACTTATTAATCCCAATATATCTAAGTACTGAACAATGTATTCAAATAATCATTCTTGTAGAAGTATCAATAAAATTACAATTAGACACTGTACTGGTCTTTCACATATTTTTCCTTTTTATAATAATGCGAAAAGATAATTTCAGTATTTTCCTATCAACCACAAGAGATAAAACATTCCTTTTTATAATAACTTCAAAGAAATTTACTTCTATCCATCTAAAAAACTTATTCCCAAAAGAACCATATTTTCAAATATCTATAGCTGTTATATCAGTTGTGTTATTAAGACACTTGTTCTGATAATCACTGCATCAGAAACATTTTTCTGATAAATGTAAATTAACAAAATGAGATTTTCAATTTTAAAATGATAACTATGAACATTTATCAAATATTTCTTAGGTCATCTCAGAGTTTGTTTGTAAGCAACAGCAGGAATGTTTAGAAGCATTAAAAAAGAAAAAGAAAAAAAAATATATATATGTATATATACATATATATATATATATATTAGATTATAAGATTAGATAAGATGAGTCAGCACTCATAGCTGGCAGAGGCCGGGCCGCCTTGAGCATATAGCCCGGGCGAAGCGACGTCTTCGCATATCTGTCTGAACTGAACTGAACTGTTTTCTTGTAACAGAGTGGATTGTCTTTTGAGTGCAATTTATATAGTATATATATATATATATATATATATATATATATATATATATATATATATATATATATATATATATATATATATATATATATATATATATATATATATATATTTATATATATATATATATATATATATATATATATATATATATATATATATATATATATATATATGTATATATATATATATATATATATATATATATATATATATATATATATATATATATATATATATATATATATATATATATATATATATATATATATAATATATATATATATATATATATACATGCAATCTATAGTGTCAGGGGAGAAAGGTCTAAATTCTGCAGTTTTTACTGAGGTGCTGATTTCACACAGAAAAAAAAAAGTAATGTAAGAAAAGACATGAATGTTCAAGAGATAAGGAATTTGATAAAAGAATATAGAAAAATAAAATAGAAAAATCAAAAAAAAAGAATATAGAAAAACGGTTTACGGAGTGAAGGGGTTAACCAGTTAACACCATGAACATGCACTGTCCACGATGATTTTGTCTCATCGATTGTGCTTACAGATTTATGATCCTACAAGTGCTTAGTCACCAAGGAGACAAATGCTAAGCCTACCCGACTTCATCTGTTTACCCCATTCTTTAAATTTTGGGGGGAAAATATATTCATTGATATTACTGTTATAATGATCATTGTCACTATTATTATCATAACTTTATAACAACAACAATACAGATAAAACTTTTTACCCCATAATTCAAGGAATGAGGTACAAAAAGTCATGTAGGCCTAGGTAATGTAGGTAATTGATTCCCCAATCACGCAAGCACTTATGGAGCCATCTGTATGAATAAAAAAAAAATTGTAATTTAAAAAAAAGTGGGCAATACCTATATGCATGAATGGGCTAAAGTATAATTAACTTTTTTAATTCTGAAATAATGTACTTTAACAAAGATCTTTACCTTCATCTAAATGCTTAAAGCAAAAAAATAATAATACTGATGGATGAACCAAGTTCATTATGACAAATGTAGATAAAGGTATAAATGAGAATGAATAACTTCTCAATGCAAGAGATGTAATTATCGCATTTTTACATTTCTTGCATTGTGGAATTATTCAGTCTCATTTATATATCTTTATCTAAAATATTGATGGAGAAGGTAGTCATGTAAATAATGATATAAGAAAATAAAAGTCAAGTAAAACTCTCATCTAAACTGCAACTGGAAAACAAAAGAAAAAGAAAAATCTTAACATGACTTAAGATACCTTTGGAAAATCACTAAATGGAAACCTGAGAGAGTAGTGTAAGATCTGTTTCCTTTTTCAATAAAGAGTGCCTTATACATACATTATTTGAGAGTCTAGGCATAATCTCTGTAATATATTACCTTGAATAAAAATGATGCTTTTGATGATGACAATACAAATGACTCAGGCAAAGTAATGAAAAGGTCAATCATAATAACAATGATAATGATAAAGTGCAAAATTGTAGTTCCAGAATACTTTTAACAGAACATAATAGTGATGAGTCCTTGAATTAGATCCCAGATTCATATATGTGGATCCACTTCAATACTAAAATCTAATCCAGTTGTCATTGGGCCATGGCCAACCCACCCATAAAGTTTCATCACACACTGTTTGTTAATTTTTAATAATCCTGTTGACAAACCAAACAACCAATAAACCAAAGAATCTAATAAATGCTAATCTTCTTCTACTTTTACGAACTACTGTTTTATAAATTTTCCCTTTAGTTCTTGCAGACACCCTCCTATCACATATCACTGCTGCAGTCTTCCTCCATCCATTCCAACCCACTTGCACTCTCTTCTTTATTTCCTTACCACAGTCTCCATTTTTTGTACTGTTGATCCCAAATACCTGAATTCCTCTACCTTTGCCACCTGGCCCCCTTGTAGCCTTACTGAATCCTCACCATCTCCATTCAGACACATGTACTCAGTCTTGGTCCTGCTCACTTTCAGTGCCCTCCTCTCTAGTGCATACCTCCATCTTTCTAGCTCTGTCTCCACTTCCACTCGGCTTTCAGAACATATTATTACATCATCAGCATACAACATAGTTTGTGGGGCTTCCTGTCTTACCCCATCAGTCAGTCTATCCATGATATTCGCAAATAGGAAAGGGCTCAGAGCCGATCCCTGGTGAACCTTCTGTCATTCCAGCTGTGCACCTTACTGTTGTTATGCTATCTTCATACATGTCCTTTATAAACGCTAATAATAAATAATAATTATAATAATAATATAAATAGTAACAATCTTTTATCAAAATAAAAATAATAATAATAATAATCATAATAATAATAATAATAATAATAATAATAATAATAATAATAATAATGATAATAATAATAATAATCATAATAACAATAATAATGAAAATAATAATATTCATAATAATAATAATATCCATAATAAAAATATTCATAATAATAATAATATTCATAATAATAGCGATGATATTCACAATGATAATAAAATTCATGATAATAATAATAACATTCATAGTAAAAAAATAATATTCAAATCAATAATAATAATAATATTCAAATTAATAATAATAATAATATTCATAAATATAACAATTATATTCAAAATAATAATAATAATATTCATAATAAAACTACTACTAATAATAATAGCAATAATAATAATCATTCATTCCAATAATACTTTATAAAATGTATATGGACAATGCAAAAACTACAATGAAGACTGAAAATGAAGAGTGAAAATGACAAGGGATAAGACTTCAGGTCAGTCAAGAGACATTAACCCACACAGGACGGGTGATACAGCATGTGTACCGCGCATTCAAAAGCCCAGTTGCCGGGCGGCACAGTATTGTGCCGGCCATTCAATTGATTTAGGCCTAATAATTCGAACGCCCCGGCATTTGGACATTCAAGGCTAGAATTCCCCCGTCGGGAATGGGTTAAGCCATACTAACAGCGCTGGCCAAGGGGGAAGTACAAGCCGTGGAGAAGGTTTGTTGGGAGGTTGGGATTCTTTTTTGCAGGAGAGAAGTACAAACAAGTCCCTGAGCCGGTTCTTGAGAATATTGAAATCAAAATCCCTTGGGGTTTTAATGTTTGAACGGTTCATTATTTGGAACAAAAGAAAAGTAGAGCTGAATTTCAAAGCTACTAAAGAATTTTTCATAATAGATATTACATGCCCTTTTGATGTGCATATACAAGATAAAAGTAAGAGAATACCAAGGCTAGAAAAGAGAAATCACTAAGATATGGAAATACAAGATGATGGTGATTGTTTTTGCCACAAGTAAGGCACTAGGGACAGTGAGCAAGAGTTTTTGAACAGAGGTAAAGATTATTTGAAGGGCAATGAATATCTTAGGGTGAGGATATTAGCTTGCTATCCAGATTAGAAAAAACATTGTCTACATCATTAATATGAAAAGATAAAACAGTATTAAAGTAACATTAACCAATTGGTCGCAGTTTTAATAAAATATGTATGCAGTAGGATGGCGGGTTTACATTGTCTGGCATGCTGCCATCCGCGTCTACAACCGACTCTGCCTTGGCAGAAAATCATGCCATCCGCTGCTAATGGGTTAACCCTTTCCCGACGGGTGCACTTTCTACGCGAAGTCCCATATGCCGGGCGATTGCAATATTGCATTGAAATCGTCACAATAGCATGACGCCCCGGAACGGGAGTTTTTGGCTGTGTCACACGGGTGTGACGCACCGTCGTCATTGGGTTAATATCCATAATAAAAGATATAACAATAATATTAACTACGGCAACAATGTTAATAAAATCAATCATGAGCTTACTTGACAGAGCAGCAGAGGCATCCGTTGCGCAGTTCAAGCCACTCCTCAAACAGGTCTCCATCTTGGCTTATGTTTAAGCTCTTCTCCATGGAACTACCTAGAAAAAGAGAGTGAGTTTCTCCCTTTTCTTTTTGTGATTGGAATATGTGAGACCATTTCAGTTTTCTTATAAACAGAAAAAGTTTCCTGTATCAAACTCAGACATATTCATACAACAAACATAAACACCAACTTTCACCACCAACAGACATATAATCTTTAAAAATATCAATAGGTAAAAAAAAAGACAACCTTAGAAAATGCAACACAAACAACAATCAATTCAACACCACTGTATACTACAGCAATGGCAAAATAAGAAAAAAAGAAAATAACACAAATAAAACAAGAAACAATGACGACAACAGATTGAACCCGAAGCTCCTCCAGTTTCACCTCATCACACCCAAATACCTTCGCCAAATTCATTGAGGATGACAGCAATCTTCTTGTTGTGCTCCTGTGTGAGGATGTAATTGAGGAGGGTGGTTTTGCCGGCCCCAAGGTACCCTGTGAGGATGGTAACCGGCACCCTTGTGACATTCCCCACCTCTACCAGGACAGGTGCTTCTTCCTCGTCATCGTCACTTTCTCCTACCAACATTGGGGCTTCTTGTTCCTCCTCCTCACCCAACATGGCACTTCTTATCTGTTAGGGTCAGATCATATTTTTAATATCTAAGATTTACTGATTAAATAATTTTCATTTGTAACTAAAGTTCAGCATAGATTAAGAGATACTGATTACAAGTTCACATAAATAATTTTCATATCACTTTTTTATTCCTTATTTTATCACATTGGTTACTGTACTTATTGATTCCATGAGTAATTGATATAAATAACAACTCTACACAAAAGCTGGGCATCTCCAACACTAAATTTAGTATGGATGGACGGCTCATAATATCTACTAGAAAAAGTACTCATGCAATGACATATTAACCCTCTCTGGACGGGTGGTACACTATGGTACCGTGCATTCAAGGCCCGTTCGCTGAGTGACGCCATACGGCGTCGTTTATTTAACTGATTTAGGCCTATGCATTTGAGAGCCCCGACATTGTAACATGCAAGGCTGGAATGCCCCCGTCGTGACTGGGTTAAGAAAATATCATGAAAATAATGACATATTCCATTTCTATCCCTCCTTATAGAAGGGCTATATCAAGGTTCCATGAAAGCCAGTTGAGCATCAATCAACGGGCACTATGACAGTGCCAGAGCTGCAATCACTTTGCCTTTATTAAACAAACCTCCATCCACATAGATATAGCAAGACAGAGTTTGGACTGTCTTATTTGTTAATAAATCATTAGGAAGGTCTACAAGCTACCAATGCTGCTACTCCCTAATTTCTGTCAGTATCATTGCTGTTCTTTTCTTTGGATTCAAAGATATAATATCTGGATAGCAGACATAATATGCAGTTCACTGAAACTAAATTAGTTATCAGCAATGAACAGCTCTTGTATCAAATTCCCGAATAATCAAATAATTCAGTAATTTTTACTAAAAGGGCTACATCACTCATAACATAGATATCAGTATCAAGGGATTGCTTATGATGTATACCTACCATTTATATCATAATCTATGCAGACAAAGTATAACACTGATATTAGCTGTAATTAGAGTGGTATTGCCTACTTTTGGTGTTCTGGCATTATAGTCAATGATAAATAAATTTGCACCACATATATTCTGGCAAGATGAAGCTTGTATACCTCCCTGTCAATTTTTTGTCAAATGCAAACCAGTCCAAGCTGTCATAATATATATAACAAAGGGTTGCTTGCATTCGCTGGAGAGCTGCAAACATAGAGGGCACGGGCAATTGCTTGACAGTATGCCACAGTGATGGTGGCAGCCATTAGCTACCACTCCAACTATTCTCAAGGAACCTCAATTTAATCCCTTATAGTGAGGGTTATAGGTAAGACCCCATATAAAACACAAGTGTCTTTATTAGTGTAATAAGTTTATAGTTTAACCTCCAATCAAACTGGTCTATATCATACCCTCCACACCTAATATTTTCATTCTAATGAGTCATTCCTGACTTAAACTGCCATAACCAGACATTGCACACAAGTACTCCATTAGCACTAATCAATAGGAGTAAATATTCAGAATAGTGCTGCGTAGCTAATTACTACGAATCTGGTATCGATGGATTCTTCTCACCCTCAACTATTCAGATACAGTGAGTATGACCCATGATTCATCTCCTATAACCCTCAGTTTTGGTCCTGATAGTAGCAAAGGGTATGAAGGAGACCTGGGAAAATGCAAGGTAAAATATGAATAATAATAATAGGTAATTACACATCAATATGTCACTCAATCCTTGTAATGCCACTTGCATACTAAAATAACATGTAACCCCCCTTGAGGAGGCCTGCGGCAAGGTGTATCTTGCACGCAGTGATCCACGGTTGATTACTCAGACGTCCTATAATTTATCTTGTATAACATCGTGACCCAACGATCCAGCTCACTTTATCTAGACATCAGTCTGCCCTAACCAAGGGGGACTTCGACTCCCTGGAATCCCTCAATTTTTAGAGCACTTCATCCTACTAACCTTAGCCTAGCTATTCTTACTGTACATGGGTAGATAGAGTCTAATCTTAGCTAGGCATCTGTCTGTCCTGGCATTGTGCAGCTCCATGAGAGCCTCATGGGTAAGTGGCAAGAAGTACTCCAATTAACCCTATGACGACGGTGCTTCACACTCGTGTGACACAGCTAAATTCCTGATGCCGGGGCATCATGCCAGTGTGACGTTTCCAATGCAATATTGCAATGGCCCGGCGTAGGGGTTTTCGCGTAGTGTGTGCCCCGTCGGGAAAGGGTTAAGGGGGGTCTGAAGAGGACCAAGCCTTGGGCAAGTGTTAATCATAGGTAGGATTGGGTAGTGTAGGTAAGTAGCACAAAGTGCTCCAACTAGATGGGGAGTCCAGAAAGGGTTGAAGCCCATCCTTACCTAGGGCAAGCATCACTCTTACATAAGGTTATGTAAGTAGTATATCACAGAGTATTCTTGGCCTATTTATGTGTAATTGCCCTTCATTATTCATTTTTACCCAGCAATATCCCTAGTCTCCTTCATGCCCTCCCTTGTTATCAGGACCAAGATTGCGGGTCATAGGGGCAAATCGCGGGTCAAACCGACTATATCTGAATAGTAAAGGGTGAGAGGATACCAATGCCGTGGTATATAACGACGCGGCATTATTCTGAATATTTACCGATTTATCCACAATAAATTAAAGTGCGTGAGAAATGAAGACCAGTCGGGAAAAAATGAAATGGGTATTTATATTATTTCACTTCACGCTATTTCAATTCGTTAAAAACATGTTACTAACTCTTCTGCCGACAATAAAATAATTACCACAATTTTAAAAACTCATAATGACCTCCAATTATTTTATCAAGACCACTTAAGCATGATAACAAACCTGAAGAAATTTATGAAGATATAATTAGCCGAAAGACAAGCACGTTTTAGACCAAAACAAAGTTTGTTTACGTCTGACAGCTGAGCCACGTTGTCATAGAAAACGCGAATAAACTAATTTATAGAAAATGGTCACTTAAGTTTATGGAAAACTTTCCAAGAATAGAAGAAAGAGATGCAATACTACTATTTATTGAATGCCTTGAAAAGTGTGCATAGAGACGGAATATACGTGTATATGAGAGATAGAGAGAGTGAGTGAGTGAGTGAGTGAGTGAGTGAGTGAGTGAGTGAGTGAGTGAGTGAGTGAGTGAGTGAGTGAGTGAGTGAGAGAGTGAGAGAGTGAGAGAGTGAGAGAGTGAGAGAGTGAGAGAGTGAGAGAGTGAGAGAGTGAGAGAGTGAGAGAGTGAGAGAGTGAGAGAGTGAGAGAGTGAGAGAGTGAGAGAGTGAGAGAGTGAGAGAGTGAGAGAGTGAGAGAGTGAGAGAGTGAGAGAGTGAGAGAGTGAGAGAGTGAGAGAGAGAGAGAGAGAGAGAGAGAGAGAGAGAGAGAGTGAGTGAGTGAGTGAGTGAGTGAGTGAGTGTGTGTGTGTGTGTGTGTGTGTGTGTGTGTGTGTGTGTGTGTGTGTGTGTGTGTGTGTGTGTGTGTGTGTGTGTGTGTGTGTGTGTGTGTGTGAGTGAGTGAGTGAGTGAGTGAGTGAGTGAGTGAGTGAGTGAGTGAGTGAGTGAGTGAGTGAGTGAGTGAGTGAGTGAGTGTGTGTGTGTGTGTGTGTGAGTGTGTGTGTGTGTGTGTGTGTGTGTGTGTGTGTTTTAAATAGATGAAGGGTTATATAAAAGAAAAACAGAATTTTATTGCGTTTCTTTACTATAGAAATAAAGTAAATACTAATTTGACATAGGACAAGATGCTTGATGAGGAAAGAGCTCATATTTAAGCTGTATTTGATATTCCTAATTTAGGGCATTTTCAAATGCAGATTTCCTATCCTGCTTTAATTTCATCAATTCATTATTGATATCATTCTAGATAATTGAAGTAAATATTCGAATAGATTTTAATAAGGCAAACCTATGCATCCACAATCAAAATTATATATCTGTAAAAAAAAACTGCCTGGATTACCTCATTTGCATAAATAAGAGGGTAGTCTGCATATCCCTTGACCTTTTCCATCTCTCACAGTATTCTCCAATATTAATCTCTCCTTTATGATGACTCCTTAACTCATTTTCTACATATATATTTATCTTTCAAGTCTCTTATCATCCAAATTCCATAACTAGAAGCACAAATTATAAATAAACTTCCACCATACTGGTAAGGAAGTTTTCATAATCTATTTGTGCACTCCAAATGCTTTTCTCCTATAACAATGGAGCTTTTATCTGCATTTTTATACCTGTTGTTTTACATTTTGACTTAGAAATGTCTATTCACCAACTTCAATGGATCTGATTACTGATTGAACTTTGATGCACAAAGTAACAATCAAATTACAGTTACTTTGTGCATTACTCAAAAACGGGCAGTGACTCAGGCTGTCTCATCTATGATAGAGAGGGAGAACAGCACGAGGGAGCCAGCTCTCACTCCAATCGGGGTTGACATTCCCCTCCCCAGCTCCAAGAGGGCCATGAAAAAGCCTCTGGCCATTAAAGTCAAGGCAAACAGAGGGTCTCCTCCTGGGAAGACTGAGCATGGTGAGGATACCATGATCAGAGAAAAATACTGCATAGGGTGGTAAATCACTGACCTTATCTGTGCGTCCAATTAGGATACCATTGACGTCACATGGGACACAGAGGTAACAATCTCATGGTAATATGAAGGCCACAATCAAGGTATCCAACAGTGGAACAACAATGTTTTTTTGCTTAAGAATGACATCCTCCACACAATAATACAATTGAAGGACATTGACATTGTCATGCTCCAAGGAAGTCTAATGGGGAAGTCTAATGGGAGACAGGGTCCATTTCTCAGGGTATCCCTTCTTGTTGCTAAGCCAATTAGGAATCAGGGGATTGGTCACCCTTGTCAAGGTGACCATTCTGTTCCAGGATCAAGAATCCCTCACACTGAAGATGGTGTCGAATGTCTTGCCGTTGAGATCCATCTGGCCAAGCATAACCTCAAGTTGAACAATGTATATAACAGGCCAGGCTGAGGAGGCTTAGACATCAGAAAGACTTGAGCCACTGCAGCACAGAACCGCATCATCCCATCCCATCTGCAGAGGCAAGAACAAATGCATCTGGTCACCATATAGCCAAAGTGTTTGAGGCATGTCCAAGATTGTTCTTCCCAATGATCATGAGCTAACGCATGTTAAAGGTGGTGTTTTGGGCTTCATCTTTGCAAGTCCTCTTGCCATTTTTGTGACCCTTAAGAAAGGAATCAAGGATAAGCTTCACAATATGCAGGATTGCGAGCACATTCGCTCCCTCAGAGCCCCACATACAACAGCCGCTCGGATGAATATGCCTATTGCTTACTACATGGCAGCTGGAGTACCTACTGGCAACTGGCTACCTCAGTAAGCATTCAGTGATGCTCAGATGAGTAGCTCTTCCAGCTGGCAAAGGCCAGGCGGCCAATGTGTAATCAGCCCAGATGGAGCATCGTCTTTGTAAATCTCCCTGAAGCGAACTGAACTGGGTAAGCTCTTGGCCTGGAATTGGGTCTACTTCAGGAACAGAAAAGAAAAGGTTTGGAAGACGTATGTCTCAAATAGTATGTGAAAGATACAAAGTAAAAGAAAAAGAAAAGAGGCAAGGACAGATTTTGAAAAGGACATACTTAGTTCATGCACACACTAACCTAAATGTATGTGGCAAGTTGAGACTCCACATTCAACAAAAAGAACAGAAAAGAAAAGCTTGCTTTGGCCAAGTTTCTTTCAGGAAAAGTTCTTATTTTTTCTATGAAATTATATTGGAATAAAATGATAAAGAGAACCATAGTTACAACCATACACTCCTTTCTACATGGACTAAAAGAGGTATAATAAGTAGGATGTATATAATTTAAATAATTTTATTGCTACAAACACTCCTGGCTTAATGTGTGTACTTGCCCTGAATGCATTCGGTACCTAACACCAAACTACATGCTGAAATTGTCCTGCGAATTAATCCATTCAGGTAATTTTGCTGAAGTTACAACAAATCTTCAAGGTGAACACATTATCTATTTGCACTTTCTATAGGTTGTAAATTATACATAATCACAGATAAACTACAAAAATAATTCTTGAATTCCCAAAACATCTTGCAGATTTATTTTTTTAATGCCTAATACATTTTCTTGCAGAATGCAAAAAACAAAATGAATTAATTCTCATGCTGCCATTTGTAGGAACTTTCTTGTAAGTACCAAATTTCAGTTCAACTGCTATGATGATGAACATGAGCATTTGTTTTCTTAAAAAATTCAAAATTTGACTGTCTCAAGTCTTTAAATTGAGCCCTTTCATGCACATATAACTGCTTGATTTAGAGGAATTTCTCCAAGCTTATCACTGCAAGCCTATCGCATGACTGGCATTGCTGTAGCCGACTGTGATGAAGTGACATCCGATTCCTTCCACATCTGAGTCACAGTCTTCAGCTGAGTGTAGAAGTTGATGCCCTAAAACAAACAAAGCACAAGAATTAATTTCCACTGAAAATATACATAACATTACCAGGAGAGGGAGAGGGATCGAAGTGGAGGGATATTAATTCACACACATCAGTGTCGTATCTGTTCCACATTCGCCGAGTCCATCAGTATCAGAAAAAAAAGTACATTTGAATTCATCCAATGCATTCGCATATGTCCAGTGAAGTACTTTATTTTGACTCTCAGTATCATTTACATCTCCCTGAAATGAATTTGAATATTGTCGTCAATACCATCTATCCATTTTTCACTAATGTTGGGTGAGTGTTGCGAGATTCAGAATGGAAAATAAAAATGGACTCCTTAATGAATCAATTCATAATTATCCTGTTCTGTATGATTCACCATAAAACATACGGACGGCAGTTTCAAACCTGAATATAATATATGATATTTAATACTCATTGATATCATACAATCATACATTATATGTCATATAATATATAGAATATATATAATATATCACATATAGAATATACACTATATAATAGTCTTTACTGAGCAATGTTAAAACAAGTTCAGACATTCTAACATTTTGGAAAAATGTAATTCCATCACCAATTAACTCCTTGTATAGAGTGGTGAACTCTTCTTCACTTTCCCTTTTCTTCCACGCTTCATGTACCCACTTCATTTTCTTCATCTTATGCTCAACCTCTTCATCTTCATCCAAAATTATGGCATTAAGTGCCAATTCTGTGTCCATAACCTGCCACCTTGGATATAACCGATTACAAAGTATCACTACATATGTGTACAGATCCCATGGCAGACATCTCTGAAATGTTACAGATTTCACCAATACTCAACTGATGCGGTACTGAAACACCACTAATATGTGTGAATTGATCATCGGTCATTAATACAGCGAGGCAAAAAGATTTCAGCTTTCAATGTTTAAACAAGATAGTGTGCCCTTTTGAGCAAACCATCATATTTGTAAACTTTATGAATCATCCAATTATGTCACTCTTAAAAATCTAAAAAAAAATTAACTCTACTATTACTTCCGAGCAATAAAAAAAAAGATCACTGAAAAAGCAAGTATCAAAATGGTACTAACTTACAAACAATTGAAAACTATAGGACATTTCCTATTGTGTTTGAAACTGTTTTAGTATGACATGATAAAATCTTCCCCTCTATTGCAATGATCTAAACAAGTCTTAAGAACAAGGCCTTCATATACTTATCATACTTACAGCTTTGCCATAGAAGTTGGCATCTCCAAGGAATGATCCACGAGAGCCAGTGAAGGAGAACATGGGCAGTGGCACTGGGATAGGCACATTTACACCAACCTGTTTGGGAAATACAGTATAGGTGAGAACTTCTATTCTCATACATTGCCAGAGAAGAAAAGATCTTCCTTTCTGGATGATTTCATTTAAAACTCATTTTAAACAGCACTGCTCATTTTAGGATGCCCTATACTTACTTGGCCAACATCAATTTCATTGGTGAATTTCCTTGCAGTAGCTCCATTGTTAGTGAAGATAGCTGTTCCATTTCCATAGTTGTTAGCATTAATTAAGTCCACAGCTTCATCAAGTGTGTCAACCGATAGTGCAACCAACACTGGACCGAAAATCTCCTCCTTGTAGCATGTCATGTTGGTCTGCGTACAGAACAACACTTGTAGTTATTACAAAAAATAACTAACTGAACAGCAAACAACATTAATAATCATTTACAATAGATATGGCCAATTTTATCCCCTAAACCAGTTTTTCTTAAACCATACATACCTTAACATCTGCAAGAATAGTTGGTCCAACAAAGTTTCCATTCTCATATCCTGGCACAGTAATATTACGTCCATCAAGAATACAGTTTGCTCCTTCATCAATGCCAGCCTGGACAAGACTGCAGATACGGTCACGAGCTTCCGGAGAAATAACAGGGCCCAAGTCAGCTCCAGCCACATGTCCAGCATTCACTTTCAGCTTCTTAGATCTCTCCACCAGCTCAGGCAGCCAGTTCTTAGCCTCACCAACAAAGACTGCTGTGCTAAGGGCCATGCATCTACGGATACCAAGCAAACATAATCAATACTGACAGACCATTCATCTGGGAATACCATGCAGATATAAATCAATATTGATACACTGGATTAATACACTTCATGTGATGAATTCTTACATATATATTTAGACTTTATTTTTACCTCTGGCCTGCAGCTCCAAAGGCAGCTCCAACAAGCTGTGTCAATGTGCTGTCCTTGTTAGCATCAGGCATGATCACTCCATGATTTTTGGCACCCATGTTTGATTGCACTCTCTTACCTTTCTTGGACCCTCTCTCATAAATGTACCTTCCCTATTAATGTGGATAAAAATGAAATTAGCATTGATATATACATGTGCATATGTAGCCTCAATTGTTTGTATTCTGTTTATGTAATAACATATATAAAATTAATAGCAAACCAAAGTCAGAGCAGCAATTTACAGAACCTAATTAAGTTACTAACTGCTTGGTCTGATCCAACAAAGGAAATTGCCCGAATATCTGGGTTGTCACATATGAAGTTGACAGCATCATGCTGTCCATGGATAACATTAACAACACCATTTGGACAACCAGCTTCCTTTAGCATTTCAACCAGCATCATGGTAGCTCCTGGGACACGCTCAGAAGGCTTAAAGATGTAAGTGTTTCCACAAACCAAAGCAACAGGGAACATCTGAAAGAGAAGAAATGTTATAAGAAGCATAGAATAAAGAAAACTTACATACAAAGACACACAAATATCATATTCAAAAGAAAAAAACAAAATTAGTATTTTGTAAGTTACAGGTATAGAGTGCAAGAGCCATGAAGTGAACATACCCAAAGAGGAATCATTGCTGGGAAGTTGAAAGGGGCAATGCCAGCACACACTCCAAGGGGCACACGGTAAGAATAGGCATCCATGTCACGGGCAATACCAGGCATAGTCTCCCCAAGCTGCAAACTGGTGATACTGCAGCAGTGTTCCACAACCTCTGTTTGCAGTAAATTTAATAACTTGATAAAGTTTTCTTCTTTTAAAGTTATTTAAATGAGAACCATTTTCACATTTCCTCTTTAACATAAACCAATGCATAAAGTAGAAAGTTTTCAATTAAAATCACACAACTTACCAAGGTTCAGCTTATATACAAGCTTCTTGTCAAAAATTTAACTGTTCTTGTGCAATAATAATTGAGAAGATTGCCTTTTTATCTAGGCAATTCCACAACTAAGACAGTGAATGTGCATCAATAGAAAAAAGTACAGCTTTTATCAGCAACACTCCACTCTATATTCATCGAAATAAAAAGTATGATGTGTATGATAAAGGAAAACCAAACAAAAAACATGACACTATGCCCTTGACCTTACATATCTTAAAATAATATTTTTTCACACGGTCTCAGTTTCCTGCATCAAAATTTACTTTGGTTTCATGCTACAGTGTATCACATGCAATCAGCTGCTGTGTCAATATAATCAATGTATAGGACAAAGTTACAATTGCTGGTACTTGACTCAAAAGGATATGTTGGATGGGCCAACTATCAATTATTGTAGCATTTTCTAGTGCGTGTTAGTAAAATACTGATTCTGATTATAGGATATACGATATCAGCAATAATTTATCATGTATGATTTCAATTTCAATTCCATGCATTATTTTGCCAGACTCAGCAGTCAATAACACAAAATAAGGGCCAAACAGGTGTAGTGTCTTTTCTAAAGCATTGCAGTTGGGAGTGCATGTATTTATGCACTCTTCAATATGGTTTTGTTTTATAGATAACTCCATAAGCTCTTGGTTACTAGTTAACCTACCTGTTCTCACCTGTTTACCCCCTTCACTGGATTTATAAAAAATAATATGTCAATAATTATCACAATTATTATCAATATTATAATAATGATCACAAAAATAATCAAAACAATAACAGTCATAATACTATTTGGAATAGCATGGGGGTCTAATGACTCATTGCAGACAAGTGTTCTTAACATACTGCTGAATTAACAGTCTAGTTTTAGACCTGTAATGGCTGTCAAGGCATATTTGACCATAGGGGATAAAAGCATGCTGTGCTTTTTATTACCCTAAGGGAATATTTCTATTTGGTGATGAATGATGAGAATTATCCACTAAAAATAGCCTTTTATTCACTAATCAAATTTAGTTTAGATGACACCACTCTCCTAATACCAGCAGAAAAGCAGTCAATAAGGGGATCCACCCATGGTCTTATACGGAATGCCAGCTTCAGAGATCAACACACCACTAACAGCCAACACCACTGCCATACAGGATGTGCAGGGTGAATGGTGAGAGGAAGGTGACCCAGACCATGTGAAGTGGCTGCAATGTACCCAGTGCCAGTATGATTGCTTTCAGCTGTAGCTTGCAACCATGAGCACAGATCCCCCCCTCTTTTGTAACTTTTATATTAAAGATAAACAAATAAGAAAAAAAAACAAGCAACACAAAAAAAAAAAATATATATATTTTTTTTTTCTTTTTTTTAATTACCTGCTAAGACTATGATACTTCTGTGTTATCTTAATAGAGATATTATACTACTTTGTTCTTCTAGTAAAGATATAGCAGTTTTATCACATTCCATATAAAGAACATAATGTGTTGATCATATTACAATTACAAAACAGTCTGCCAAAAAGTTAACATATGCCTTACAATATAGTAAAATAATAATGGCTATAGTATCATAAGTGTAAGAAAAATGAGAAAGGCCAAGACAGATTTTGTGCTACTTGCTCACTCCGAAATAAAATTCATCTGAAGTGCCACATGGCTGGGAATAGTGCAAGTCTAGAGGATAAGCTAGCACATCTGTTCCTGTCTCTGACATGCTAACCCTTTAACCCATTCATGTCGGGGCTATTTCATCTCTAAATGGTCAGAATACCGGGGTATTTGAACGCATAAGCCTAACGCCTCAGGATTCTCAAGTGCACTAGCCGCAAGTGAGCACTGTACGACCTCTCACCTGGCGTGCCAGCCTTGACTAAATGTCTCCGGCATATGACCCTACAAACACTGAACGTGATACTAAGTCAACCGGCGCGAATGGGTTAATGACGGATGACACTGTCTGTTTGTCTTTCACCCTAGGTGACTGGTCATGTTGCGGATGGTTGCTGCCTCAGCATGCAAATAGCCCTAGCGCTAGACCCATACCCTGTGATATACTTCGGTGAGATGACTAGAGGAGCCAAACTGGCCCCGCCATGAACTGGTTAATAAGGATAAGAATAACAATAGAAAAAAACTTTCGCCATAGAAATGGGGTAAACAAGTGAGGTCTATTAATTAACTCCTTCATGACTAAAACAAAACCATACAGGAAAAGCTAGTATACATGCAGTCCCAGCATCACTGGATCAAGATTATAAAAAAAGCAAAAATAATATATATTATGGCAGAAAAACCCACAATACACAAAATGGATTTATTGAAAATTAGAGAACAGTTTCAGGATCCATCTGGATACCATCTTCAGGTCTAAGGAGGAGGACAATAGGGTATATAAGAGGGTAAGCAACACGGTACAAGAAAGTCATGTGAGGACCGGTGAACAGAAACGAAGGCAGGGGCAGACCAGTGAACGTAACCAGGGCAGGTCAGGTTAGGTCATCGGGTCGGGTGGTCAGTGCGAAGGGTGTCTGGCATAAGGTAACAGTCTGAGAATGTGTGAGGATAGAAGACTGTCAGCAGGAGAAAAACAACTGTTGTGATTGAAATTTGGCAGCCTGTTAACGACAGAAGATTCAACCAGCTGACCAGTCTATGCGATGTCCTGTGCCCCATTGGTGGCAGAAGAGAGCGTTGTTGGAGTGTCCCCAGGATACAGCATACTTGTGTTGAGAGACACACTTATTGAGACAAGCGCTTGATGTACTGCTTCTCACAGGAGGAGCAAGTGATGGCATAGGTCCCTACCTTAGCAGAAGAAGGACAAGTGTAAACCAGGTTGCGACAGAGTGTTTACCTGGTGAAAGATAAGCCTGCAGTTGAGAGGGTGCAGCAAGCGACGAAAAGAATGGATTTCCTCAGTGTAAGGAAGGCTGAGGACAGGCAGGTGATAAGTCTCTCTGGGGGGGAGGGTCTTGGTAGAAGGTGCGGATGGCCATAGGAACTCCCTTCCTGATGTCTCTCTCCTCTGAGGTGCTTTTATCCCAGCTGTCAAGTCCCTCCTTCATCCTAGACCTTCCATCCTCAGGCCTTGCAGAGTTTACGCAGGGAGGTTGTCACCATTTTGCCTTCTGACAAAGACAACTCAGTGGTGGTCCTTGACCAAGCTTCCTACCTGCAGAAGGCCCAGGACCTGTTGGACGACACCCCCACTTATGTTCCCCTGACCAGTAACCCATAGGAACGCATTGCTGCTACCTTCCATTGTTGCCTGAAGCAGCTAGCATCAGGTTGCCCGGAGGCAAACCTTTATACCAAAGGTCCAGGGTTATAAATCCCAGCCTTCCTCACTTCTATGGGTTACCCAAAACCCATAAACCTGGTATGCCCCTGTGCCCCATCACCACCTCCCAAGGCTCTTGCCTCCTGGCTGGCTCAGTCCCTCACTCCTCTTCTAGGCACCTTCCCTCCCGCTCATCTTCACCATTCACAGGACTTGATCGCCTGTGTTCAAGGGGTCACGCCCGCGACCATGATGAGTCTGGACGTCAAATCCCTATTCATGAACGTCCCGCTCGATGATGTCCTTGTCTCCCTGCAGAGGAATATCTTTCCTGAGGACCCCCGCCTTCATCTGCCTACTGACGTCTTTCTCCAGCTGATCCATCTGTGTGTGGATTCTAACTCCTTCTCTTTTGAAAGACGTTTCTACTCTCAGACCTTCAGTGCTGCTATGGGCTCTCCCCTTTCTCCTGTCCTGGCCAACCTGTTCATGGAGTACTTCGAGGCAGAGCTTCTACCTTCCATCTCCCATCGTCCTGCAATATGGCTGAAATACATTGGCAACATCTTTGCCCTCTGGCCTCATGATCCTGCTCTCTTCCTGGATTTCCTGGACAAGCTGAATTCTCTCTCTCCTTCCATTCATTTCAAGGTGGAATGGGAGGCTGACGATCAGCTCCCCTTCTTCCCCTTCTTGGACACTTTAATTCACCGCTCAGGTGACTACTCCTCTTTTTCAGTGTATAGAAAACCCACGAACAGCGGGATGTTCATACACTTCTCCTCCCACACACTCCCCATGTTAACCCATTGGTCGTGGTATTAAATAAATATTTGTGCAGTAAGATGGCTGGTTTACATTGTCTGGCATGGTGCCATCCGTGTCTATGACCGGGTGTGCCTTTGCAGCAAATCATGCCATCCGCTGGTAATGGGTTAAAATCATCGGAAAACAAGGGTTTAAGCCAACTTTAGAAAGCCGTACCTCGGAAACTAGCACCTTGAGCACATTTTAACTGTGACTACTTCCTGAAGTAGCGTCATGTACAGACTAATGCCTGTCTTTAAGGCCTGGCCAGAGCAGTCATGACACCTGTTCACATTGGGGTTGACTATCAAACTCCTTACATTACAAATATCCGATGAAAACCTGGTACGAAGATAACATGCTCTTTGCCAAATTCTCGACACGAGCTATCACAAAACCCTATTAATTTCATAAACTCCGTCGCAACCTAGTCCACACCTGTCCTTCTGCTAAGGTAGGGACCTATGCCATCCCTTGTGCCTCCTGTGAGAGACCGGCGCTTGTCTCAACAAGCATGTCTCTCAACAAGTTCGCTGTATCCAGGGGACACTCCAACAACGCTCTCTTCTGCCACCAATGGGGCACAGGACATCGCATAGATTGAGTAGCTGCCCGCATTCTGTTTCCTTCTGCTAATGTTCATACCCCAGATTGGTGGAATCTTCTCTCATTAACCCATTCATGCCGGGGCTATTCCGGCTCTAAATGGTCAGGGGTTTCTAAACGCATAAGCCTAACGCCTTGGGATTCTCGGGCGCACAAGCTGCGAGCTAGCGCTGTACACCTGCTCACACCAAGAGCTGGCCTTGACTAAATATTTCATCTCCTGCGTCTGACCCAAAAACCACTGAATGTGATAGCAAGTCAACCGGCGCGAATGGGTTAACAACCTGACAAATTTCAATCTCAACAGTGGTTTTTCTCCTGCTGACAGTCTCCTATCCTCACACATTCTCAGATTGTTACCTTACGCCGGACACCCTTCACACAGACCACCCAAGTCGATCACCTGACCTGACCAGTCCTGGTTACGTTCACTGGTCCGCCTCAGCCTTCGTTTCCGTTCACCTGTCCTCACATGACTTTCTTGTACCGTGTTGCTCCTCCCTTACCCTCCTATATACCCTATGGTCCTCCTCCTCCTTAGACCTGAAGATGGGATCCAGATGGATCATGAAACTGTCGTTTCATTTTCAATAAATACATTTCGTGTATAGTGGGTTTTTCTGCCATATTATCAACACGGCCGAGTGTTTTTTTGCCTTTCAATATACATTATGTACAGCATTACTGATTTTGTTAGAACTTACACAGGCATGAACATTGCTAAGGCTTACTGGACTTCTGAAAGATAAAATATTAGTCTCTTTTTATACACACTGCACTACCACCACTTGCAATACTTCCTGGTCTCTTGCGAGGCATACTTAATGGTAAAATTAAAAAAAAAATCTAATATAGTATAGCAAGAATTATATTTGTATAGTGATGGTGCCACAGCACTAAGATAAGCTAAAGACTACCAAATTCAAAACACTCCCAAGCCATCCAACCTGCTGAACCAGTGATTGCCAAATTAGTAAGGTTTATCACAGGGGCTTAGACGAAAAAATGAGTCCAATGATTTAATATATATCTAAGCAAAATCTTACTCTTCTCTTGGGTATATCATTATGGAAAATAATAAAGAGGAAATAGTGCTAAATGCAGATAAGTATTATTTTGTCACTTTGTTAACATACTTCTTTTTGATAAGATGAATAAATGAATACTTACGCAAGCCTCGCATTACATCTCCCTCAGCATCCACAAGAGTTTTTCCCTGCTCCAGCGTGATGTTCTTTGCCAGTTCATGCTTGGATTTGTTAGAAAAAGGAAGACAAGATTGAAACACCATTTTCTCCTTTTCCTAAAGTAAATAATGCTAAATACACCAAAAAGTATGCACTTCTAATATTTTCATATTATTCTATTCAAAAAACTGATATTTATCCATAAGTGCAATTTCCCAGATTATACCAAAACAAAATTCCAATTTGTTCCAGTATGTAACATAATATTGAGGCCTTAAGACCTGTCAATACAAAATATGATAAAACTTGGTTATCCAAAATGAATTCATGAGAGAAAACTCTCCAAGGTCTACAGTAACCTACAATATTATCCTTAATCAGCTGCTGGTACTTGAACATGACTTGCTGTCTAGTAAGGACTGAGGTTCTAGACCAGGTTTTAAAGGCAGCTTTAGCCGACTCAACGGCAGCCTGCATCTCATCCTGTGTGCTCTTTGGGACCCTGGTCACAACCTGTGACAAAGTACAATCTCATTACTGGTTAATAATGTCAGTACCAATTATTTCTTCTTGCTCAATCAGAGAAATCACCAAAAAAGAAATAAAAATATGAAACATCTGATTTCTTAAATTGTACAAAAAATTTTAACAGTCTCAGCCTATGATTATTCAGTTATCAAAATATAGTACATGTACAATTACAATCAATACTCTTTATTTCTTGACAGAGCAAACTTCAATCAAGTTCTTACTTCATTAGTGGCTGGATTGTGAACATCCACAAACTCGGTTGCTTTGCTCTCAACAAACTGGCCATCGATAAAAAGTTTGGTGACAGCTGGAGATGCACTGTAGCTCCTGTGGATGCTCAGGAGGGGAAGATTCTGAAACAAACAGACTGGATTAATAATTGTAATTATTTTTTGGATTATAACAAGTCAACCTGATTATCTGAACTTCAGAAATAATCATTGCAAACTAAGTTGTTAGTATATACATCTGACTATATAAATGATCTCCCAATATACAATATATTTTCAGAATCAATATTACAGTTATTCATCACAGACTTTAAATAAATATAAAAATTCAATTCCATACTTTGTAATCAACATAGCATACAATGGAGCATCTCCTGCCATTATTAGTTGGTATCCTTAACAACAAGGCTGCTGATAAGCCTGAGAGATTATTATCTGATAGTAAGACACCAGTTAGAAGGGCCTACGTAGCTTGTACAATGACAACTGAAGAAATGAAATTCATTACTGTGTAATTCTAAATATCATAAAACATGTAGAATATTCATGTTGCAAAGTTCCAAATATAATTTTCTAAAATTCTAAAATCTACACCATAGAGATTTTTTCTTAAATCCTCAAAGTTGATCATCTTGAAAATATAAATTTACTTTAGTTGTCCTTTTTTTTTTTTTTTTTTTTAATTCTAAAAATAATGGTGCACAGTTTTAGCTATATTCTTCATATAAAAGAACTATATTCTATATTCCAAACAAGTAAGGTCTAGTAATTGACTCCTTGGTGACTAAAACAAAACCACAGAGGAAAATGCTTGCTAATTTGTTACAATAAAGAAAATATTTACCAAACTTCATAGTTCCTTCATAAATTTGTGATAGTGATGTTACACTGATTATATAGTGCATATCCCTCCTTGTCATAGCCGTACCACCTCCCACTAAGTATCACAACATGACGAAAAAAAAGTGGAGATTCTCAGTATACCGACATGTAAATGAGCAGAAGTTAGGGGAAAAAATCCTGTGCGGAGAAAACGTCTTCATAATTCAATCAAACCTATTGAATGGCATCCCCGCATCAGTTACATAGGCCCCTCGGCAAGTATTTCTTTGACCAATATGAACTCTAAGAGAATACAGAACAATATTCCCATTACTTTCAAAGCATTTCATTCTTTCTGAACTGACTGCATGGAAGAACATTGGTCCATCTGTTGCTCCATTTAATCATATACTTGTGGTCTTATCTCATCTTTATGCAGATTATTTTCTTTTAATCAAAGATTGCCATTTTAAATATTCTACATGGTCATTACCTTAAATTGTAGTTCACCTTCAATGGCTCAGGACCTAACATTTACCTTTTTTTTATCTGCCTTATAGAAGTATCTAAAGGTAAGACATTGAGTTTTCTTTATAATCAGAATAAACATATAAACATTGATATACAAGTAGAAGTGAGAACTTTAGGCATTTTTCCCTCAGTACCTATAATCAATAGGAGTCGGTTACCAAATTCACCCGTGCTAACATGACGATCTGTGACTTGCTCCGTCCCAATAGCCAAACATATAAATGAGTGGCAGGATGATTATTGCCTGGATTATTCCAATTTGAACTGGCCTTGCATCTGCTTGAAAATCTTGCTTTGTAGGGAATGCAACAAAGTTTTACATAAGGAGGTATATGTTGAACTTCTCTTCACATTACTTAAAATTCAATAAGAAATAGATTACCACATTCATAACAACTATTTACATTCTTTAGTACAAAACCTTTTATATCTGTTAGTTAAAAAAACATGTACATTTTTTTTTCTTCCCTCAAACTAGTTAATGCATCTTATATCGGATAAACCTATAAATCTATAAGGAATGCCAGTCTCCCCATTAGAGCCTT
This sequence comes from Penaeus japonicus, assembly GCA_017312705.2. Taxonomy (NCBI): domain Eukaryota; kingdom Metazoa; phylum Arthropoda; class Malacostraca; order Decapoda; family Penaeidae; genus Penaeus; species Penaeus japonicus. Next base: position 111,160 of record BOPN01002133.1, read on the forward strand.
CAGAAGTGTCAAGTGGTAACCCTTTCCGCACTGCATCTGGCCTGAGATTGCTCGAGTTATAGCAATTGTAACCTGTCCTCGCAGCCGGGTTGGCCTCGGATACAACTTGGCTCAAGGCTGTGATACAAGGTCATTGCCAGCACACTAAAAATAATGTAGTTTAATTTAAAGAAGTGTTGCCCTTGACTATTCACCTCACATGGTACACTTCCTAATGGTTTGGCCGAGACTCCATCCCCATACAATTGCTAGATATGTATAAAGCCTTACAACTTGCAAGAAGACTTACACTAGTACCTATCAGATGCAGAACCGCTGTTTTGTAACTGCATTTAGAGCTGAATTTATTCCTTCGCCGGAAGCGGTTGACAGTCGTTATTGTTCAGGTATATAGCATCACAAACTCATTTTGCTTTGTATTACCTTGATAGATCGTAGGAAATGTGCTGGAGCCATGGCTGGAGCTGCAGTAAATTTGCGTATTAGTTGCTTGACGCTGGAGGGCCGAGTGTTGCCAACCAAGGCTGCCAGACCTCGACGGCTGCCCTTGAGGTGCCACTTATGTAATTATCCGTGAAACAGAATATGCAATTGATCATGATATCTGTCTGAACACATATTCTAAAGGTAAGTATCTAAGCCTAGTTATGGCCGTTTGGAACGCCATCCGTGTAAGAAAAGGTAATTTATTACAGTTGAAATATCGATCGGTGCAACACCAGTGGCGTCGAAGCCGATTGGTCGCCGCGGAGGCGTGTGTTGGCATCATAACCAATCATATTCTATAGTCTTCATCACGTAACTTAGTACGTAAGCTTGATCTCATTGCACATTTTTTCAACTCATGATACATAATAGTACAGTCTATCTGTTATTTACAGGCGCTCATAAGCACGAAAAATCGCAGAAGCAACATACGCAACTGATCATCTTACAACAAACAAGAAAAAAAACACAAAACGGGCAAGTTGGTGATCGTTTTGCTGAATACTTTAATTAAATGATCCTGACGTGAGAATTAACCTGTGACGCGATGCAGCATCGGAGACGATGTATCTCCTTTCTAGTGCAGTTGCTTTTAGTCATCAATATGTTACTCCTTGTTGTTACAACGGCAATGCGAGGTTGATAGTTTCCCCTTTGAAAGACGCCAAAGGGCTTTTTTACGGATGTTATTGTAACAGAAGGGGGCGGTCAGAAAGAAACCAATTTATTTTGATTAGAGTATTTAACGCCAGAAAGGTTACTTTTCCAAAAATGTAATCAGAAGATTGGGTTGATATTACCAATAAGAAGTGACTGGAATTCAAACTAAATGATTATATAAAGAATGCTGGCAGAATTTCCAAAATGAATAAATAAAAATAAATTTAACAAGAGGTATATGACCAGCAGTTTTACCAGTCTGATTGTGACTATTATCAGCATGATCATTAGTGATACCGATGCTGCTGTATTTTTGTTGTAGTAATTTACAATCATTGTCATTATACTTCGATATTTTATAAATCATTAATGTTTTATCATTGTTATATATTTTTAATTGATGATTACGACAATGATTGACTTTTATATGCTTATTTTTATTATTATCACGATTATTTCAAACATCATTAATAATGTCCAATATCAATATTACAGATACTTTTATCTTTTATTATTTTCATATCATTGCTATTAATATTATTACTATTTATATTATTACTATCATCACTATCATTTTCATCACTGTGCTTGTATATTTTAACGACGAACAAAAGGACACATACACACATACATACTAAATATGTGTAAACTCACACACAAACATATGTGTGTGTGTGTGTGTGTATGCGCGCGCGTGCGGTTGTGTGTGTGTGTGTGTGTGTGTGTGTGTGTGTGTGTATGCGCGCGCGTGCGGTTGTGTGTGTGTGTGTGTGTGTGTGTGCGCGCGGTTGTGTGTGTGTGTGTGTGTGTGTGTGTGTGTATGGTCTTACCTAGTTCAAATACGAGAAAGAAAGCTGAGCTCACGAGGAACCCGTCTGCTAGATAACATATAACATATAACATTTATAACATATAACATATATTTATATATAACATATATTTAGATAACATATAACTTTTTAACTGATGTAAAGTTTCTAACAGCGTTTTCTGGGAGGTTGTTCCGTTCATCAATAGACTATTTGGAAAACTTTTTTCTTCTTCTTTTACATCCTTTATACATGTTAAGTTTATGCGCGGATGTTTTATTCCTCTCTTATTGAAAATAATAAATGCCTAACTTCACTCGTCCTGACAAATAAATGTAAAACAATCATATCACGATGTTTTAATTTCTTGAATCTGGCTTTGTAGTTCAAGTCCCTTAATTAAACTTAGGCCGCTCGTTGAACTCTCCGGTTTATCAATATCCTCCCTTACATGTGGACTCCATACTATTGCAGTGTATTCTAGAGGTCTTCTGATACCTATGATGATTTTCTTTACCTTTTTGCATCCAGTGATAGCATTTTGTGAACTTTATAAACAATGTGATCATCTGGGTTTAGAATCCTATTTTCAAGTATTCCGTTTTTTTACGCATCTGATACCGCTTTTCCTAGTTTTTACTGGTTTAAAGGTCGATTTTTGCTACCCTCGTTCCTTACTACATGGCATTTATCGCTGTCAATGTACAACTCCATTTGAAGAAGCGTTGTTTTTTTTTTCTTTTTTAACTGGCATGAATCCACGTTTGTTATTCTTCTCTGAATCTTTGCATCATCTGTCAACATACTCAGATAACTCACTCAACTTATATTCGACACCAGGTCATTAATGAAAATAATAAACACAATTGGTGCCAGTAATGACCCTTGTGGTACTCCACTTGGCCCCATGCAGAGTGTTTGCCTCTAATTACTGTACTCATTTCTCTTCCATAAAGAAAATCCTTCATCCACTTGAGGAATTTTCCTTTAACTCCACCTACGTGTTCCAATTTCCATATCAGACTGTTATGTGCCACTTTGACAATTGCCTTTTCGAAATTTGTACGTATAAGTCTACCAAATCTTCTCGCTGTTTCAGTATTTCAGTATGTGAGAGAGAGAGAGAGAGGGAGATATAGATGGATTTAATTTTGACATGAAGAGTTTACTTGCCTAACAGTTTATATGCCTCACAAAAAAGGCAAGGAAAATGTCTAAAAGCATTTACCGAGACTGCCAAACTAGTTGAACCACTGATTTAAAGTTGCCAGTCAAATTTTAACTGCATACGTTGCTTATATGCATGCGTTTATATACATATCTATATATTCATCCATATATATATATATATATATATATATATATATACATAGATATAGATATATATACATATATATATATATATATAAATAAAAATATATACATATACATATACATATACATACACATGTGTGTTTGTATGTATATGTTTAATTTTCACTTTTCCACAGACGAGTTTTTCATACATACATTATATTTTTAAGGAAGGGATATATTACAAAGGTTACATAAACGCTATTTACTTCTTGTCGACCTCATATATCTTCCTATCTTTATGTGTAGGTTTGCTAAAACAATCTTTCTCTAATTTTTCCCATATGGCAATTTCTTTCAGGAGCAGTTTTAACTCTGCAAGCCTTTAAATGAAACTTTTCAATTACTTTTTCACGGTTTTCTGAGTGAGAACCAAACTCGTGTCTGAGGGGGGAGGGCGGAAATGAGACATATCAACAAAGATTACGGTTCTCTTTCGATATGCTGTATATTGCAATATAAACGTTGTTAAGTTTGGAAGGCTGACCTAATGTTTGCATATCATCATATATGTTCGTATTCTTGAATATGCA
>BOPN01002133.1:117500-120000 GCA_017312705.2 Penaeus japonicus
AGCTTCAGCTTTTGAAAAAGCTTATCCTCCTCAGCAGGAGAAGGAACCATCGAGTAGGTTTCAGGTTGTTGTGGACGAGAGTTGTTTACAAGGCAGTTCCATCAAAAATCACCCTTCCCTCGATACTCCAAGCGAATCGATAACCCTTATTTCACCAGGATACCTGGTATCGAGTCACACCTTGGCCAGACGAGTGCAAAATGTTGCATTTGTGGAGAGAGAGGTGGTGGTGAGGGGCGAGCGCCGAGAGAGTGAACCCGGGGCAGCTCGAGGCTTGTTTACGCTTCTCATCGACCAGCGGGACTCCTGTGTCTCCTGTAGGACCTCGCAGCGCCCACCTCTGGCCCTCACGAGGCAGGTAATGCTATTCAGAGGGATGCCGAGGACGCCCCGACCGGTGGCAAGGGGAAGGCTATGCTCGCAAGGGCACCCCCAGCAGCGCTACGGGAGTCTGAGGGCTACGGGAACCGAAGCTCTGGGGTTGATGAACCGGTTCTGGAGGTTGATAATAATGCTATTGTGTCACGGAAGGAAGCCTCCAGTGGGATTGGGACTGGTGTTCTGCTTGAATGTGGGAAGTGGATGGTGGTTAGCAATTTTCACAAACATTCAGTAGTCTATTTTGAATGTATATTGAAGGATGTTTGTAACCTATTTATTTATCACTTATGCTTAATTTGTGAACTTGGCTGCAATATTTCCAGTGATATAAATAGTGGTAAATGGAAAGAATATGCCCACGACATTGCTTGCTTTTGCAATTCACATGTTGATTACCTATGCTAGAAAAGTAGAATGCGCTTGTTGCTGTAAAGGTTAGTGGGTCATCATCTGCAATGTTATTCAAGAAATTTATGGTATTAGTATATATATAAAAACAAAATATTCATACAAATCTGGCTAAATGTTTTGAAGACGCCCACGCATCTAATTCTAGCTACTCGACACGCTATCCACCCCTCTTAGTGCTCAAGCAAAGGCAAACAAACGTCCACCAATTATATTCTAGCTACTCTGGCAAGGTAGGGCTTGTAGACTCCCCTGATGATTTATTGTTAAATACAATACCTTTCCAGCCTCTATTCTGCTAGGATATAGGTGGTGGAAATTTGTTGGCTGTTGTTTTGATCAGTTGATAATCCACCACTATCATGATCAACATCAGATGACAAGTTATCAGTCACAGATCTCAGCAATTTCAAGTGTATTTGGATAGAGCCAACATTATTACAGAGAAAAATCCTGTTTTGAAAGCTGCTACTATTTTCTCAAAAATCATCAACCCAAATTTGATTATTAGACAGAATAAGCTAGGAAGACATATACAATAAATGGTTGTTGGATGTTTCACCCCATTCTTCCATGCATCCGGATTCTCGTTTCGGTTCTAGCTGGCTTTCGCCTGATATATTGTGCAAAATTCTACTCATTCTTTTGAGGATTTATTTTATATTCTCAACCTTTTCCGTCATACCATGCTTAAGTGCAACACTTCAGATATAGAATAAGATCCTTCATACCAAGTGATTTATAATAAATACTGAAAAAACATGCTGTATCAAGGAAGATAATCATTTGGATGAATTACTGTGCTAACTTTGAATTGTTCCTTTTGGCATACTATGAAAAGTGAAACATTTTAATTACAAAATATGACCCAAAGTAATGTAACAACTACTGTAACAATTAGGAAACCCGTGTGACATTATGAATCTCTTGGCAAGAACAAGGTAGTGTGCACTGCCATCCTTTTTAAGAATGAGGGACTCAAATAGGCACTTCAAAGTCATTTTATTACATCTCTTGTGGATGCTAATTTTGTGATGTTAATGTTTATGAATCTGGGATATCATTCAATATTGTGATTGAAAAAAATTACAATATAGAATAAATGCTTAGAAGAATGAGTTGAAGTTGGCACAATATATCTAGGAGGAGCCATCCAGAATTGATGTGAACACATCTTGGGCAAAAGCTCTAAGCTCCCTAGAAGCAATACTCCTTGGAGCTACTTTGACCTTTACATGGAATTTTGATTACCAGTCATTCTAGTTTTATATAAATTTATATTTTTATGAAGTTTTATGGAATTATTTGTATTACTAACCTCCATGTTATGAATATCATAATTTTTTTATGGGACAAAACTGAAAAAGAAAAAAAATGATGGAAGACTTTATTTTGAATTTATTGCATGATTTTGTAGATGGGTACCAACCCAAAATTAACTGTGTCACTCAGGCTCATTGCTGTTTGCTTAGCACACAAGTATTGGATGTGAATACACATATGATGTGTTGTTTATAGCTGTCGTGGCTATGGGGTTGGGAACAACTGTTCTGGGGTGTATGAGACTGCGTATTCAGGAGGTAAACTGCTCAAGGCAAGGATATAAGTAGGTTTTAATTTAGGCAAGGCAAGGCAAGGTAAGGGATGGTAAGGCAAAACCAAGCTAAACTAAGGTGAACTAGATGATACATTGGATGAGGTTAATTAAGGT
>BOPN01002133.1:140000-152500 GCA_017312705.2 Penaeus japonicus
TGTGAGAGGTTTCATGACATACATGACAGCACTGATTAGGCCTAAAAGACAGGTGTCATTGTGTACATGATATGACACTAGGATCTGCTCACAGTTGCAGCATGCACAGTCATGAAGTATTATGATTATAATGGAGCTTGCTTCAGAGCTACAGGGTTTCAAAGTCAGCTTAAACACACATTTTGTGATGGAATTAAGGGAAAATATTGTTTGGGCTTCTCTGCACTGCATGGAGGGCAGAGGAAACATTTTCCCCGTCCCTTTAATTTTTAATCAGTGCTTTAGGTTTCGTAGACCGCCCATCCTGACTGCCAGTTAGGTCATTGGGCAATAGGTTAAGTTCAAAGAGATCAAAAATGAATTATGGTATAATTACTCAGGAGATGCTTCTTTCGCCTCCATAGTCTTTTCAAATATATATAACCATCAATGGATGAGAAATAAAATGTGCCCTTCTTTACAGGTGTTCACCCGGACTGATTCGCTGAAATCTCACATGGTTCGGATGCATGAGGAAGATGGTGGACTTAACTGTTATATATGTGGCAAGAATTTCCCTAGCCAGGGGCAACTTGAGATGCATGTGAGAGTTCACACTGGGGAGAGGCCTTTCAAATGTGATTATTGTAACAAAGGGTTTGTGCAGAAAGTGCATCTGCGGACACATCTGCGGACAATGCACAACATGCAGGAGATACAAAATACCCCATGTCGGATATGTAATGCTATGTTAGATGGCAGGGCAGGCCTTAGAGAACATTACAGTTCGGTTCATGGTCTCACAAATAACCAGTACAAGTCGAGAGTAGCTAAACTGCGAAAGGAAGGCAAAATACCAGAGTTACCACCTCCTGTAGTCAAGGAAGTGGATCCCTCTTTAAATTATTATAAAGTAAGTGTATCTGATCTGATACCAAGTCAGACCATGACGACATCATCCCCAACTACTAAAACTTATACTAGAAAAAGTTCTGGGAGGTTGCGGGAAGTTCGAAAGGGTTCCAATGCAGCATCTCGTAATTCTTCTAGCAGTACAACCGTAACGGATGCTCACTTTTTAAGTGCAGAAGTAAAGCAAGAGGGAGATGAGTCACCAAAACGAAGAGATCAAGAAGAATTGAGCATTGTGGAATCTGCTTTTAAAGTAAGTGGTTGAGTGGCCTTTATCTATCTATTTATCTGTCTATATCAAGTATAGATACTAATATATTTGTAAATGTTCAAAATAATAATTTTTTAAGAGTGCAGGATAGATTATGAAAGAAAAAAGAAACAATAATTTTATCTTTAAAGCATATCCTAATGTTTGTCAGTCTTAAACTATTATTATTATTATTAATATTATTGTACTGTTACTCAATGATCCTTGCAAAGTATTTTGTATAAAGTCTGATATATTTGTTTCCTCAGGTGGCAGAGCAGATGGACCAGCTAGGAACTAATGTATCGGGTAGCACCACCATTCTTGTTGCTGGAGAAGATTCGGCAGCCACAGGCGTTTACTATGCCATCCCTGTAGTGATGGACGGCACGTCCACCACCACAGCCACTACAACAGCCCCCACCTTCTTGGCTGCCACCTCCATGAGTTCCCATCAGCAAGTCTCGGGGGAAAATGTTACAAGCACCATGGCCTCCAGTGGGACAGCCATGGTGTCCACCTCCTCAGCAGGGGGACAAGCCCTCCAGCAGGTTCATCTGGCTCAGGAAGAGATAGACGAAGAGTATGCCCAGTTCGCTGCAGAACATTCTCACATTGGCAGTGAAGAGTTCAGTCCAGATAGCCTTGGCGGGAAGGGATCCATTGTCAAGGCTGAGCCACTTCAGCTCTTTACAGACCCCAGTGATCCGTCACAGGCAGAGACTGTAGAGATGTTTACAATGTGAATAATAAGACGGGAAAGCATTTACATTATAGGGGAATCTTATTTGTTATTTATTTGTCTTGTCATATCCAATCTGCTGTACATCATTTATTCATTAACATTGAATTATTGTGTGTTTGAATTAGCCATATCAGATACTTGGCCTAGAGAGGTTGTTCAAATTAGGTTATTTAATATATAGGTGAAAGTATCTTAGGATTTGGAGGTTTCAAAATTAGCATATTATGATAGAATTTTTTTCCCCTGCCTCCTCTTGCTTGCCACCAAAGATGTGCTAAAGTTTTGTATAGTTAACTTGTGGTTTTAGTCATTACACTTAGTATTTTCTTTGATCTACACCATCTACTCTTGTCCTTTTGATTATTTTTATAATAATTCTGTTGTAGCATGAATTTGGACCACTCCTGGATTTGGACAGATTCTTTTGCCTTGACTTCTCCAATTAGTTGGTGATAGAACATTCCCCACCAGATTTTGTAAATAGATTTGTACATTGTTTTAGGTCAGTGCCAGATAATTTCTCATACTGCTTGAGAAAGAAATGTTTGGACAAGCCAGACTTTACTAGTCTAATATTGAAAGATTAAAACTTTACTTTGATTGATTTGTGTGAAAATCAAGAACGTAGCTCCTCTGCAGAGATAAAAGTATCAGCCTTGTATGGAATTGAAGTGTTAGTGATATTGGGCCTAGGTATATCTGTTATAATTTGTGCATTACCATCCCATTCCCAAGTTGGATATTAGATAGAATGAAGAGTACCCTTAGAAAATAACTGGGACACGGCTGTCGGTAAGAGGTTAAGTACAAGATTTTGATATTCTGACATGGCCAAATCCAATGCATGGCCTACCAGTGAACTCTAGATATGCAACAAAAAAAAGAAGAAGAGGTGACAGATCTGTGTAGTATTTATTGACCATATGCTACTATGTATATATAGAATTTAGTTGGTTAACTCATTGTTTTTGAAGTTGAAAATTAGATTTTGATTTCAAATCCACTGTAATGTGGCTGTATATTTGTATCTCAGATAGTCTACTATTGTAACAAGATCATTTTCAGTATGTTTGTCACCTCATGCCCCTTAAGTCATTCAGTGTTATTGTGGTTATAAGAGAAGAATTGTAGAAACCTAAGGTGCATCTGAGAAGTCTGCTGTCAGCTTTGGTGAACATGACATTGTCAAACAAGGTTTATGTTTGCAAAAGAAATGCCACATGAGCACATAAGATTATTTGTCCCAGAGTTTTTGTTTGCCTTAGGAATTATCTTCTCATTGTCAGAGGGAAAGAATGCCTTTTGTGTAATCAAGTGCAATGAGCAGAAAGTTGGGTTGGGACCGACAACTGTGCTGGAACCTGGAGATTTCTCGTTTGTACCCTTACGAGGCCCATTTGGCCAGGCAAGACTTATGCATAGCATTTCATTTTTATTTTTTATTTAAATATATTTCTTTTTCTAAATAAGTAATACACTAGAGTTTTAGTTGAAAGAAGAGTATTTCTTATGATGGCTGTAGAAACCCAACAGAAAATGTTATGTCTGAGCTCTTGCTAGTAGGGGAGTAACTCATCCTACGGTGTTAGGGTAGGATTTCCAGTAGAACATACAGTATATTTTTATGATGTAGTTTCCACACCATTGAATTACCTGTTTCTTCAGGTAGTATTTATGCATGTAAATTATTTAAAATTTAGTACTGGAAATTGTAGTTCTTGTACTGTTAATCTCAGTTTATTGTGTTCACCAGACATGTGAATGCAAGTGAGTTCACTGTTTAATCAGCATTGTGAGGAGTTACAAGTACTTAAAAAGCGACATCACAAACATTGTGTATGGTATTTTCATATTTTCCCAGATAACTTAAGAATGATAAGCACCTTACAATAGTCACTGCTTGTAAGCTGTTGGTAAAGGGAAAGGAAAGAAAATCAAGACAAAATAACGATTTTACAACTGACCAACTCAATTACAAGTTTGTTTATTTGCCTATACCAAAAAATGGTGTACTCGAAAGCCTGAAATAAATACAACCAATACAGTGGTTTTAGTTTGCTTATACATTTAAAAGCACTAGGTGTGTACATATAAAAACAGCAAATAAATGTGCAGTAATAATATATACATTTGTGTAATACAGTTGACATCTTCCATGGATGAGGGCACAAAAATGTCTCCAAGTTTGTTCAACTTTAAAAGGATCTTTATTTAACTCAGAGGCATTTTACTTTGGGAAAAGATACTGGCACGCATTAACCGTACTCGATCGTGGTGAACTTTCCCGATTTTAGGTCGAGGACAATGAAGGGCTGCTTCATACGCGCCCCGATGATGAGCATCTCTGCCCCGAGGCGAGCCGAAGTAGGAGTCCAGTCTTCTGTCGGGGCTTCGATTAAGGAATCCGAAAAGAACGTCAGTTTGGGGGTGTCAGTTGTGTAGCATCTAACCACGACGACGGAATCTAGTCTAGGATGTTAAAAGAACAAATGCCGTGGGTCAGGAAAGGCAGTGAAACAGTACATAACAATGGAGACGGATCTGACCATACCCTGGGCTTCATCCCACCGTTTAATATTATATAAATTATATTTATTATTATTATATTTTAAAAGGAAAACTTACACAATATAAAGTTACAAAAGCACACTTAAAAAATTGGTCACTTTCATAAAATAAATACTAGAAGTTTATAAAAAGTCGTGCCTCACTTATGAAAAAAACTACTGAAAGTAATACATACACAGAAGTGTATCATGATAAAAAAAAATCAGGTACTTTATAATGAACAATCCAGCCTCCCAACAAAAAAATACAACACCGATTTCTCCTGCAAGCTGTTGACCAAAGAAGGTGACGCAGCAGAAATAAAAGCCAAACGGCCAATTCGTCCCTACCTACAAGCCGTGAAGACGACCCCCTGGCCCGCCGCGATGGCCAGGCGGATGGGAGCGAGTGTCGGAGGGTCATCGGGCGGCGACACGTAGCGGGTGGCGATGCGGCCGGTCCACTCCACGACACTGCCGTCGCTCGTCCCCACGTACACGCGCCCACTCTGACATGGGGGGGGGAAAGCCAAGCTAGGTAGGGAACTCGGGGGAAAACGGCGCTTGGGCTCGAGGTGTGTGGATTTCTCGCACCAACGTTACTTCTCTATATGTATGCCTGTATGTTCATATACACTTAGATGTATATTTGTATGTATGAATGTATGCACATGTTTATACATCAGACGGAGATAGACAGAGACTTTGTTTGTGTGTGATTATGCTCCACTCTCCTTTCGCTTTCTCTTTCATTCTCTCCTTTCTTTCTTTATTTATTTATTTATTCATTCATTTCTCTCTTTCATTCTTTATTTCTCTCTTTCTATATTCATATTTCTTTCCTTCTTTCTCTTTTTCTTTCCTTTCTCTTTTTTTTCTCTCTCTCACCCCTTCCGTTATCGTTTCCCGTAACACTCCCCTTTCTCTCCCTCTGTCCCTCTCTCCCTTTCTTTCTTTCTCTTTCTCTCTCTTTCTTTCTCTCTCTCTTTCTTTCTCTCTCCTTTCTTTCTCTCTCTCCTTTCTCTCTCTTTCTTTCTCTCTCTCTCTCTCTCCTTTCTCTCTCTTTCTTTCTCTCTTTCTTTCTTTCGCTGTTCCCCGCCCCTCCCAAGAACCCAAGAACTAACAAAGGAGACTCCGATGCCGCTGAACGCCGAGCCATCCGGCAGGAGGTCCGGGGGCGCCTGGCCGCGCGTGGTGACGAGGGAGTTCCCCACCAGGTCGAGGAACAGGACCGCCCTGGGCGTGAGCACCGCCAGCGTGGCCTCTCCGCTGTGCATCACAGACGTCGCCATCCCGACCTTCAGTTCAGTAGACGCGACGTGGGCACCTGGGGAGCGGAGACACAGGCCAATCGCGTCTTTATTTCGTCTTCGCTTAAGGGTGTCAATTAATAATCAAACTATGACTGGGAATGCTCCTAAAGCCCCTTAGGAAGGCGAAGAGGAGTCACCTAGCTTGGTGAGTGTCGTAGCGGCCATGTGTGTAAACTTCATGCAGGTGAAAAAAGTATGGAATTCTTGTTCGGAATGATATGAGCTATTTCTGTCGGGTTTGAAAATTCACATAAAAGAACCCATTCTTTTGTACGCCCTTTGAAGTCGGACGTATTTTCAAGACACTTTATTGAATGTGGTTCATTTCTTTGATGATACTTAAACAATTTTCTGTTTTGCAGTTTTCTTTATCGCATATACAGTATTAACCCACCTCCAATATGCTAATTTATGTAAAACCTAAATCACCAATGATTTTAATACAATCTAGATGTATACGTTAGAAGTGTGTTTGTCTTATTATTTATCGAGTCTTACTGCCAGTTCGAAGATTTGAGAGAGGGGTGTGCTGGTTAAAAAGTTATGAACCACTGCGTTAGGAGAAGCACCATCCGCTGTTCACAACTTAACACTGTATGTGTATTTTCATTGATATTTTTATTCTTTATTATCATTTATTGTAACTTGTTTGTTATGCTTGAACATCTATTGTTAAGTTGACACAGTTATCTCTACACCATAACAATTCACATGTAAATCGGCGTATGTAAAGTTACTTCCAAAAGTTCCCTTTCACTCCCCTATTTACATAGTAGTGCCCCTTGTGCCTGGCATACTTACCCACCACTCACGTTACGTCAGTACAGTACGTATGCCCGTTATGGGTAGTTATTCTACGACTTCCAGAAACAAGTGCGCCTTCGTAGTTTCTTTTCCCGCCAATAACCTTCGCTGTTGGCGCGGCATTGAAGATTAATCAATGAAAGAATCATCAACCGATCTTACTTTCGCGATCTAAAAACACGTCTCCAGGCGCCCCCTTCTCATCCCAACACCTTGGAATTCCGCTTCCATACCTTTGATCCAGTTGAAGATATGAACCACAGACCCGTCGGCGAGAGAGGCGAGGAACCTGCCGCTGGGGGAGAAGCTGAGGGAGGTGATGACGCCCTCAGACCCGCCTCGAAGTACCCCCACGTTGGCGCCGTCGAGAGGCCGCCACACGTGAATGAGGGCGGCCTCAGTATCACAAGCGGCGCCCTCCTCGCTCTCCAAGGATAGCTGCATCCGGGAGAGAAGTCAGCGGAGGTACGGAATTGCGTTTCTTTTTTCCGTGCGTATTATGCCTCGGGGGAAGGAAGGAAAGTTCGAGGGAGGGAGAGGAGGTGGGAGTGAAAACGAGAGTTATGGAGAGAGAAAGAGAAAGAGAATGATATATATATATATATATATATATATATATATATATATATATATATATATATATATATAGAGAGAGAGAGAGAGAGAGAGAGAGAGAGAGAGAGATATATGTATACAATGAAATAATAATGGGATAGGTTTCGTCTATAGAAAATCATTGATATAATATCAGTGAGTACCAAAAAAATCCATGAAAGTGATATAGAAGTGAATATCCCTAAAACCACGACTGTTGGCAGCAAATCCGAATTCGTTCGCAATTCACCTACTATGACAACACAGTATGAGAATAATTATTTGATTATCTTCGCTATGAAATGTGTTGAAAGCAAATGAACGCACGTATTAAGGTACAGTACTACACACAACATACAAATGCATATAGTATGTTGTAGTACGGAGTCTAAAAAACTATACAAATTATAGAATCTAAACAGATGAAGGATAAAGGAAAATACGAATTATAAAGTACCTGCGCTGTGGCAACCATTACAGGTTCGGTCTTCGATATGGCCATGGTGGTGATGTGCGTCTCATGCTCTTTGTAGCCGATGCTCTGGCCCGTGACCTCATCTCCTGCGAGGGTGTATGTTCATTAAAAGTTCTTACATAATTATATAAACCCCTATTCCCCCACCCCTTTCTTTCTTTCTTTCTTTCTTTCTCTCTCTCTCTCTCTCTCTCTCTCTCTCTCTCTCTCTCTCTCTCTCTCTCTCTCTCTCTCTCTCTCTCTCTCTCTCTATCTGTTTCTCTATCTGTTTCTCTATCTGTTTCTCTATCTGTTTCTCTATCTGTTTCTCTATCTGTTTCTCTATCTGTTTCTCTATCTGTTTCTCTATCTGTTTCTCTATCTGTTTCTCTATCTGTTTCTCTATCTGTTTCTCTATCTGTTTCTCTATCTGTTTCTCTATCTGTTTCTCTATCTGTTTCTCTATCTATCTATCTATCTGTCTATCCATCTATCTATGTTTCTCTGTCTCTCTATCTGTCTATCTATCTATCTATCTATCCACACGCACACACACAAGTTCTCTCGTACCTTCCAGTTCGAGTTTCCCGACCACACAGTCATTGCAGTAGAACACAGTCTTATCATCCCCCGTCAAGGTCGGAATGGACCTCAACCTCTCGAGGTGCCTCTTGATGCCCTTGGCGGTTCTCGTGGCGCGGGTCGGGCCGCCCTTCCTGCCGACGGGTTCCTTCACGGAGTCTTGGCCTGTCGCCGAGGGAGTCAGCACTGCCGAGTCCTCCAGTCCGGCGGCTTCCAGATCCATCATGGTGATCTCTGCATTGCATGAAAGGATTATATATTTTTTTTCGAGGATGGCTGAATGACACATTACTCAACCGCGTCGATACGAGGGTAGAATAAAGCCAATGTGGACAAAATAGGTTTATCGAAAGGCAAGAATATCAATTTCTATTTTTGAACTACCAAGGCAGCTGCATGATTAGCATCAAGGGCCATTCAGTCGTTCAGCATCACCTTCTTCAGGCAGATCGCTGAATGCAAGAGCAGGCAGCCTCTTCGTCGCCTCCTCCCCGTCCTCCTCGTCCTGTTTCTCCTCCGCGAATTCGACCTTCCTCACATGCCACACGATGACGGAGGTGTCCGCGCCGCCGGTCGTCACTATCGTGGAGTCGTCGAAGGTCCACTTCACGTTGGTCACGTGGGCGCTGTGACCCGTGTACTGGCGATGCTTCTTAAACCCGCCCTGGGGTCAGGTCACAGTGGCGATAGGATTAATGCCAATAAGCAGATCGTAAACACAATACTTGAAAGGGGAATAGTAAAATAAATGATTTCACAAACTAGGTCAAGGATGAGGATGTGGGGGCAATCCCTCCTCCGTGCGAGCTCACCTGGCATGGGTACCTGAACAGTCTGACGAGCCCCCCGTCGTCGGACGCCGTGACCACCAGAGGGAGGGCGTTGGCGGTGGCGATGGCGTTTATGTCGGTGAGGTCCATGGACCTTGCCCAAACGCCTTCCACGGTCTTATCCAAGACGCAAGTAAGCGGGAAAGACCAGTCCAGGAAGCAACTAGTGGCATCTGGGATCAGCTGACGGTTGCCGTGTGGAGCTTCGAAGAACAGCTGCTCTCCCGCCCCTGCAGCGATGGCAACAATATTGCCACTGTCTCATTACTCGCACTTCTTGGCGTAAATGTGTGGTTCTTCATTTTTTAATATGAGAATATAATTTATTATGTATATATAACACAGACTGAAAACCACCAGTTGCACGGACATAGAAATGGAAAGTTGAATAAATAAAACACCATGTTGTGCCATGTAGTTTAAAACACCTTAAAGCAGCAGTGTTTAAACAATGCATTTTTGCTAATGCCTGACATACAATACCACGTTAAGAGACATTAAACACAAATGCCAAGTCTAAGCTACAGGCAACAGTCCAAAGGATATATTTTGTTATATCTTCTTACAGCCACACCACAGACAAATAACTCAAAGAATAAATACTTGCATCTCGTCTTTTTAGTATTCAACTTCTTATCAAATAAAAATAAAATAAATGACTGACTGACCACGAAAATTCTCTACAAACAACCAGCTCTTATTGATCACAGCAACAATTATGTACAGACAATCAGATCTTACAAAGGCATAAGCGAGACCTACCCGTATTGGCCTGGAGAAGTCTCGAATCTTTATGCCAAGTGAGCTGCGTGATCCACGAGGAAGCTCCCCTGCAGACGCCAACCCTCCGCAAGCCAGACCCTTCCTTGCTCACAGTGTCCCCGTCCGTGTCGACGACGTACAGATCCACAAGGCACTCGTGAGATCCGACGGCGAGGAACCGGCCGTCCGGGGAGAACTTGACCTCCGAGATGCCTTCCGTGCGATGCTGGGCGCCGCCGTGCTTCTTCAGGCTCGGGTAGAGGTAGAGTGACACGCCCCCTTAGGGTGAGAGAATAAATACATACACATATATATGTGTGGGGGGAGGAGAGAAGGAGGGGGGGAGGGGGGGGAGAGAGAGAGAGAGAGAGAGAGAGAGAGAGAGAGAGAGAGAGAGAGAGAGAGAGAGAGAGAGAGAGAGAGAGAGAGAAAGAGAGAAAGAGAGAAAGAGAGAGAGAGAGAAAAAGAGAAAGAGAGAGAGAGAGAGAAAGAGAAAGAGAAAGAGAGAAAGAGAAAGAGAGAAAAAGAGAAAGAGAGAGAAAGAGAAATGAAAAAGAAAAGGAAAAAGAAAAGGAAAAAAAAAAGGAAAAAGAAAAGGAAAAGGAAAAATAAAAATAAAAAGAAAAATAAAGAGAGAGAGAGAGAGAGAGAGTCAAAATACCAATCATTCAAAAGTGACTGGCCCTTTTAAGCCGAGCTCCTCGTGGGTTTTACCGTCCAGATAGCCGAGAGCCACGAACATGGCGGTGGGGTGGAAGTGCACGCAGCGCGCGGCCTTCCTCAGGTTGACTGAGCCGAGCGCCAAGTGGTCCTCCAAGCCCCAGCGGCGGAGGGTGTTGTCGTCGCCCACCGTCACCGCCTCCATCAGCCGAGGGTGCGTGTCCAGGCCCCACACCTCGCCCTTGCCATGGCCCTGTGGAGCGAGCCTTTGATGAGGCCCTGATATATCTAGGCGTCGACGCGAGAAAGAGTCTCGTTTTCAAGAGACATCCTGAACTGAATCTGCAACCGACCTGGACAATGATATTGAGTTGACCTTCTTCGTCCATAAGGAGGAGCTCGGCGTGTTGGGTCGCTACCAGGATGGGCGAGTTGGTTCCCGGGGCGGCCGAGAGGCTGCGAAGGCCCGGCTGAGCAGAGGTGAAGGCCACGGCCGCGGTCTCCGCCAGGAAGTGGTCGCTGACTGGGAACACCTTCAGGCACTTGTTGAATTCCCTGTCCCACTTGCACACGTAGCCTCCCTGGCCCGCTGTCCAGATATTCTGGCGAATGGAAATCCCCGAGGCATCAATGCACAACAGCAGTTGAAGAACCTTTGTGTCATGTTTTCAAACACATTCGGTATTAACTAGCATTACTCACCTCATTAGTCTCTAAGATTGCGTACACAGGAGCCTTATGGGCCTTGACGACGCGTTCCACCTTGAGGTCTCGGACGACTATCACGGTGCCCGACGACAGGCCGACCACCCACCACTCGTCCGACCCCGCGCCGCCTCCGACTGCACAGCACAACGCTGTCTCCTGTAATATCGGTAATGCCGTTCCTGGTTCATTCAAATGGTTGGTTGGTACTTTCCGGTCTTGATTTTTTCTTGTCCAGAGAGAACGCACTTGAGCAGTACTTCGGTGGTTCCCAAACTTTTATTTTAGTGACGTCAGTCTAACTTACGAATCCCTACTACGGCATCCATCCCTTTAACCTCTGTATTAAAGAAATGAATACCCATTCCAGTCCACAATAACCATGTTATATGTTGTTTCACACCTGTTTCAGTTTCCGGCCCAGCGAGACCTGGCGGTGAGTAAGTCCGCCGCCGACGTGGTTCCACACCTTGACGTGCTTCACGCCGAAGGTCATCAAGCGGTG
The DNA here is from genome assembly GCA_017312705.2 of Penaeus japonicus. NCBI lineage: Eukaryota > Metazoa > Arthropoda > Malacostraca > Decapoda > Penaeidae > Penaeus > Penaeus japonicus. The sequence continues at coordinate 151,642 of BOPN01002133.1, forward strand.
GCTATTTGAGGGACTGAACTTTAACCCGAAGATCTTGTCGCTATGGCCTCTGGAAGGGGAAAGGGGGTTATCGGCAACGAGGTAGAAAGGTAGGAAGGACTTGGGAGAGAAAGATAGAAGAGAATTCAGACAGATGATAAGTACATGTTCCGTATCTATACTGTAGTCCCCAACATGAATGGTAGAACAGGATGATCCAGTGTGCGGGAATCAAACGGTTGAGATAAAGCAAAGGGCAATCTGCAAAGAATGACTTGGCTAATAGGTAAGGCCGCCGTCAGACCTGGCGTTGGCGAGCTTGTATCCCTTTCGCCAGTTCCAAACGACGAGGGTGTGGTAGTCGTCGAGTCCCAAGGACGCCAGTCGTTCCCCGTCCGAGGAAAAGTCCACCGCTGACACGCCTCGTGTGTGACCCCCTTGGAGGAGGGACAAGATCCTGTGGTCTATCGCGTCCCACACGTGAACCGTCGCCTCACGCCCGATCTGCAGGCAGATGCGATGAATTTGTAACAGTAATAGAAGTCTTAAAGTTGGAAAACAAATTTGTAAGAGATAATTGTATTTCATCCCCATTACAACTCACGAATAAATGATGACTACCTCATTAATCAGAAATTTCTGGCTATCATAACACTGCTAGGGAAAGATCAAGCCCCTTTACATGTACTGATAGCAGTAGTAACTTACCTGTCCCGAGGCGACCAACTCCCCTCCTGGATGGACAGCTAGGCACAGGATGTCGTCTGTGTGGTGGAGATAGTGCTCCTGGCGGAGGGTTTGAGGATCACACACTATCCCCACCGCTGCGACGTGGTACACCACACGCCCATCCTTTAACCAGTGGGCGTTGTTGCGGCAT
>BOPN01002133.1:172500-175000 GCA_017312705.2 Penaeus japonicus
TAAATATTATATAAGGAAATAATAATATATGATAAATATATTACAATATAAATATAATAATAATAATAATAATAATAATAATAATAATAATAATAATAATAATAATAATAATAATATAATAATAATAATAATATTAATAATATCAATACACTTGCAATACACGTAATACGTACGTAATATACGTAATCTGTCTGCCTATCTCTCTCTCTCTCTCTCGTATATAATAATAATATGTATATATGTATATATATGTATATAATATATATATACATATATACATATATACACACCCACCCACACACATACACATGTGTGTAGGTGTTTGTATATATGTATATATGCATATACACATAAAAACACACACATGTAAATTAATAACAAAACAAACACATGCATGAAAAATAACTACATTAATGAATAAAGTACATTTTCTTTCATAACAGCTTTGGATAATGGAAGCCCCTCCTTCATCATAGAACAAAACATAAGTTATACGGCCTGTTCATTGATCATAATTAGGAATTTGGAAACTGAGATGCATTCCGGTCGTTTCCTGAAAAAAAACGAAACTTTTCAAATCTCTTTAATCACCAGCCAGATATGACACGCTGTTTATATCTGTTAAGGAGATAGCGCCATATCTGGCGTGTAATATATATATCAAAGATAATAAATCTCTCCATCGAACGCTCAGTTGACGTTACAGCAAGTCCCAGCGTGTATATTGATAGAGTGCGCCTCTATGCGCCCGAAATAACTAGGTGGCACAACTATCACAGTGCTTGTAGGCTTCCCTGCCTCCTACTCACACTTTGGTTTCGGGTGAACGCCATTTGGCACTTTGCAGGATTTGCATTGATGTCGTCTGTCATATGTCAAGTGTGTTCTTACAGGGCTGCTATAATGTTTTAGATATATAAAGACTGGGGAGTGCGAGTCCACCCACGGCACTGTGCCAAATCGTGCCGCATCCACGTGGTGAGGTTACCTGTTAGTGTTTTCGCACTATTTCGGCTCATTATTGACAAAGGCGTTCTTGATATTCGGAATAAAGAACATAAACACATCCGCCTATACATTCCTCATCGCAAAGCATCTCAGGCGCAAAGCCGAGCGTCGTCAGTAAACAAACCGACACGAACGAATCTGATGAGCAGGCAACCGACCTGCCGAGAACGTACACAGAACTTCGGCTTCGATGGTCTTCTGTCTCTTGGGCTTCTAGGGGCCGGTCCGCCTCTCCCCTCGCTTCCCCTGCCTCTCTGCTTTCCCCTCGGGACTGCTACTCACAGAGAGGAGCCAGGTCAGATTATCTGGCCGATGTCATCGCCTGGAGCAAGTGTGGCCATTGGAAAACAAAGTTAATCGCAGTTTTTTAAGTGTTTCTGACGATTTTACGACCCGGAAAGTCCAGTGTTCTGCCAAGGTAACACTCGCGCGAACACCGCAAGTCAACGACAGGAAAGATTTCGAGAAAAAAAAAATATATATATACATAAATATATATATTAACCATTCACCTTACGACAAACCAGGTAAGTTTTAAGCAACGTATACCCCGAGTGAATCTGCTAAACACACAACGCGTCAAAGACATCCCGAAATCAGGTGTGACAAAAGGGGAGGAAAGACGAAAATACATCACCGAAATTTTGGAAAGGAAGCGCATGTATTAATAAACATACACGCGTGTTCGGACCTCCATCTACACCGCATTCTGGTGTGGACCTTGTAGCACACAGGCCAGATCAATGGCGACCTGCCTCACTGGTGTTAATGGATGCTTGAGGGATGGAGGGATGGAGGGGTGGAGGGATGGAGGGGTGGGGGGGATGGGGCGATAGGAAGGTGAGGAGATAAAGGGATGAAGGGATGGCGGGATGGGATGGATGATGGGGGATGGGTAAATAGAGAGAAAGACGGTAGATGGGGGGGGGGGGGGGAGCGGATAGGGGGATGGAAAACTGGCGTGATAGAGGGATAGGGGGATGGTGTACGGAAACATGGAGGAATAAAGGGATGGGGGGTAGAGATAGATGAAAGGAGAGGGGGGGAGATGGAAACATATATGAATGGATGAATAGATGGATGGGTGATAGAAGGATGAATTAATAAGGGGAATGGAGATATATCTAGATGGAGGGTTGGCAAGATGGAGGAATAGGGAGAAGGGATAGAATGATGGAGGGATAAAGAAACTAAGAGATGGAAGAACGAAAGAGTAAAAGGACTGGGAGAGGGGAGGGGGGGGCGGAGGGAGGGAAAAGCTCACTCAACATTTCCCGATAGACACTGTCAGTCTGAAATATTTGCTGTGACTAAACGTGACCTTGTCAATGCACTTGACATATCATAATGCACATGGCGCGATTTGTAATATGACTGTATACATCCTCATTAGTTTTGATTAGATTACACGTTAGAGTTGTCTGCACGTGAGTATCAGCATTTGCCATGTTAAGTAAAATATCTATTAATGGAAAAAAGAGTTTGGAATTTG
>BOPN01002133.1:182500-187500 GCA_017312705.2 Penaeus japonicus
TTACACAGCGTCTTCAAATAGTCCAGTCCAACCTTTTGAAGGATATTCCAACGAATCTTTATTGATAATATTTCCAACCAGAGGATGTGTCAATCCAGTTTTCTGCTACTTTGAGACTGTGTTGAAATTATTTTACATGTTAACCGTTTCCTTGATAAGATTTAAATGGGACTATTTTGTTTTGCTGTATACATGTGTACATACAATTCATATCTTTTTCTGCTCTTTTCAGGTGATATCCTAATCATTGATGCACCATACGTAACCATGATGAATGCAGATGCTATGGGGACCCACTGCTATAACTGCTTTAATTACTGTCCTTGTCCAATACCATGTAGCTCTTGTGCTAAGGTAATTTCAATTTAGTATTTTCAAGTTTTCTTTTACTTGTTTCCTTGATATATGGAATATCTGTCACTTTCTATGATGAAATATCCAAATGTTTATGTTGGTTTGTGTCAGGAATAGCCTTTTGATCATTAATAGCATATTAAAAAAGTATCTGGAAATATATGACACTGATGTATACAACCCAAAATAAAATAAAATTCAATAGCATTCAACTTAAAATCTAACTGAAAAGAAACACTCAAAATGTAAATCATCTACCATAGTATTCGTTTTTTTCTTCTGGCAGGTGTCTTATTGTAGTGACTCCTGCTACACAGCATCATGGGCCCAACAGCATAACACGGAATGCAAGGTTCTTAACCATCTTACAGACCCTGAAATAGGAAAAGTGGCTTTACTTGTTTTCAGGTCAGTATTTGCCACGGTTTGAAGACTATTGATTTTACCTTTAATTAATTTGAATTAATATTAAGATACTATTGCAAGAGTTTTTAGAAATTTGAAAATAGTCAATCGTTTAGATAAAGGAGGTATGGGATCTTTTAGAAAAGTCCCTTGAAACAAAAGATCCCTGAAAGTTTCGTTCAAATTATTTACTGTTTAATTATATATCACAAAAAAGAAGAAGAAGAAAAAAAAAGCTTTTTGCTCATTTGAGGGAATCAAATCTTAACAAAAACTGGTAGCATTTCCTGATTTCCTTATCATAAGAGGTATTTCCTTAACAGTGTCTAATCTTACTGTCCTATAAAAGGGGATCAACAATTTTAGTTTATTTTGAGTGCTGAAATGAGAGACTGTTTCTATATCTTTTGATTTTGTGAGACATTGTTATTCCTGTGAGTTAAATATCCATAGTGTAGCCTTATTATTTCATGTAAGTTGTATAAAGAGAACAGATATGTGTTGTTTATCCCATTCATTTGACTTACATATATTCATTTAATTTACAGAGCACTTGTCATGGTGTCCTGGTCTAAACTCCAGAAGATGAAGGAGAAACTAATGACAGTTATAGACGAAGAAAAATGTGAAGCTCCAGATGTAGCGGGGGAAGAATCCTTGCCGGACAATGAGTCGGAACAAACACCCATGAGTTGGGAAGGAAAATATCAGGCCAAGGACTATATGACTGTCTTTCACCTTATAACAAATTCCAACAAGAGATCTTTTGGTGATCTCTTCAAGAGATGCATTACTGCTCTTTATATATGTCAATGCCTTAAGTTAGGGGGCTTTTTTGGAAAGGAAGAACCTCAGGAGGAAGATGTATTGTTTGTGGCTGCCTTGGCACTGAGACATTTGCAAGGTGCTTCGTGTAATGCATATGAGATCTCAGAGTATGATACCACTGCACACACTATTAATGAAGTGGGTGGAGCATTCTATACAACAGTCTCGCTCACTAACCACTCGTGTAAATCAAATGCTATTCGTTACAGTGTTGGCGATAAGTGTGTACTGCGTGCCATAAGGTTTATTCCAAAAGGCTCTGAAGTGTTTGATAATTACGGGTTTCAGTATTACTCCAATCCTGTAGTAGAACGTCAGGAGGTTCTCCTAAATCAGTATAAATTCAAATGTTTATGTGAGGCTTGTACACATAATTGGCCATTGTATCCCCATCACCAGATGGAAACACTCATACTCCGTTGTCCAGCACCAAAATGTCAACAGTCATTCTGCTATTCCACATCAATTCGCTCTAAGTGCAACTTGTGTGGCAATGTACAAGAATACACAAAACTAGTGAAAGAGGTGGATGCACAACTGACTTTTCATAAAGACTGTCTGGGTGCCATAAAGAAGGGTAATACATCAGCAGCCTTAGCAGGACTGCTATGTCACCAAATTTTCCTTGATCACCATGTTGTTGAACCAGTCAAACATTACACTGATGTGGTAGAACTAATAAGAAATTGCTATTCTCAACTAGGTAATGTTTACAACCCTCATGAAGCTACACCAATAGTTGAGGCTCCAAAGGCTCAGGGGCAAAAACTCAAAGCTAAGAAGAATAAATATGTAAGTCCACGCTGAATGAATAATAAAGTAATAGCTGTTAAGGTGGCAGAAAAATCTTCATAGATTGGCAAATGTATTTCAGGTTCCATACAAAGTGAAATGAGATTTTGATAATATTTATATATTATATCATGGCAAGAAAAGAACCATACTAATTGTTATACGTCGACTGAAGTACTACAACACACTTTTATATCAGGATGTCAAGTTCTGTTCCTTCATTCTACATTCTGTAACAAACAGTATAAATGGTGAACAACACATCTGCATTATTTTTATCCATACAAAATACAGGTATATTCCTATCTAAATAAAAGGTATAGCGGGTATAACCTTCAGAAAATGACATCATGGCATTTAGGTAATACTAATCCTCTATAATACAAGGGTATACACAAGGTAACTTGATTAACATTTCAACAAAGATACCTAATTCTAAAATTTTCTCCTTATGTAAACTAATTGTGGTATTTTACCTCACACATTTAGATTTGATTTATCCATATGGAAAGTTGTCACCGATCAGTTGAGAGGCAGACAAAGTCTATTCAAAATATAAAGCTGTCCAATATTCAAAACTTCATAATTACCATTAAGTAATGATATATCCATAACATTTGAATCTTCTTCCTGAATCATCCCACAAAGAAGATATCAAATCCTCTAGACATCCAAAAAGTCTCTCAAACAAAAATAGATAATACACTATGAATAAAGCCAAAGCCTTTTTATCACATTGGAAACGTTTTCCACTATGTAACTGATGACATGTGAACGTATTCTATTACCTTACAATACAAAAGCTGGAAACTTTGCATTTTTGGGTTTGGTAATATCTGCCAAGAAGTGAATATTACCCGCCAGACCCTCAAACAATGACATTGGTCTGTCTGGGGTGCGGCATCCATGCTTTCCGTAATCTTGACACCAGCGTCCAAACTGTGCTGCTTTATACAACATCTCCGAATCCCCAATTACCTACAAAGAGATGATGCAGATAACAAGAATTCATAAATATACTAAATGTCTCCCTAAACAAGAAGTGTATAATATCTTTTCCCATAAAAAAACAACAACAGATAATATAACATGAATTACAAATAAATCTAGTTTACAAAAAGGTAGCCTTACCTGGTAGAGGTACAGTAGTGCATAACCGTTTCCTGCAGAGCCATGACACAGACCATAACCCTTTTTTAACAGTCCTCTTTCCCAAACACTTTCACCAGCCTTCAGTGCATGTTCTAAGTAACTTTTTTCATTGAAGACCTGAGATTTAGAATAAAAAAAAAACACTCTTAATTTGATGAACCTATCTCAGAACTTCTTTAATGATTCTTTTTATGAGTCTAGAAAAGAACATTTCTACTACACAATCACACACACACACACACACACACACACACACACACACACACACACACACACACACACATACTTCAATCAACTCTGTAAGTTTCCTCAGTCAAGTTAAATAAGTAAGGCTTCTCAGTTTACAAATATGTATACATTTTTTTCTTTTGAAATTGAAACAATATATGCATGACTGATCTTAGCCCTTTCTCATTATGAACCAAATGAGGAGTACAGAGAAAGACATCTCCAAAAACTTTAATTTTAGATTCTTGTCTAATAATCTTATCTGAGGGAATGACATAGTTGAAAAAAAACAAAACAATAACAATATTTATACCATATATAGAAAATAAAGTCAGCAAGGGCAATTTAAAAGGAAGATATGTTTCAATGAAGACGATAAAAAACAACTATATACTTCATTATGATTGATGATATGAGAGCAATCAGTTGCACCCATATCACTATACAAGTTATCCTTTGCAGAGCCTGCAATTAATAGGAATAAGCAAAAGATGTAAAACCAATATAAACATTACCTGATAAGCTTTTGCAAACAGAAACACAGCGCCAGGAGCACCGTGGCACCAATGTATGAGTCGATCAGATACATTGCTGAGGGAAGATGGTAGATTGCCGGAGGGATACTGCAGTTTAGCAACATAGTCAATTGTTGGTTTTACCAATTCATTCAGCTCTGTAGATGTAAGGTGATCCTTTGCCTTGAATTAAAAAAAACTTGATTAGCCAGAAACGGAAAAAAAAAAAATATATATATATATATATATATATATATATATATATATATATATATATTCATATATATATATATGTATATATATATATGTATGTATACTAGAATTAAAGCTTGAATAGCCAAACACACACTCAAAATAAATATAGAAATAAACTAATGCACAAAATCACAAGTAACTTTGTCAGAACTGTTAATGTATTTCAGATGTTTCTTACTTGTAGGAGCATGAAGAGAATCCCTATTATGCCATGAGCTGCTCCAATATAGTGCTTCTCATGCCATTGGTACATTAGAGGAACAGACCTCTTTTCTTTGGCAGACAAAGCACGGCCAGAGTCTAAAATTGCGGACACTACAGACCTTACTAGCGAGTCATCTATTTCAGCCTTTCCAATCTGCAGGCAAGATGAACAACTTTTAGTATTTCAGAAAGAAAATCATGTAAAAAAAGGATAATTGAGACAAAAATGCATACATAAATTGCAGGTATATATTGCATTAATTAAAG
>BOPN01002133.1:195000-200000 GCA_017312705.2 Penaeus japonicus
CTCGTCCTACTTCGGGGCATATTTCGCTTGCAAAATCTTAACCCAATGACCTACCTAACTTTGCCTAGTTTTGAATTAATCCCTAGCCAAAGGGGGGCTTCGCCCCCCCCCCCCCTGGACCCCCCCTTTTTAGGGCACTTCGTGCAACATACCTTGGGCAAGATATCCCGAATCCACCATCCTCGCCCTGAAATTCAAACATGGCGAGAGAGAAAGAGAGAGAGGGACAGAAAGAGTGAGGGAGAGTGAGGAGGAGAAGAGGAAATAGAAGCAGAGAAGGCAAACAAATGACAGAGAGAGAGAGAGAGAGAGAGAGAGAGAGAGAGAGAGAGAGAGAGAGAGAGAGAGAGAGAGAGAGAGAGAGAGAGAAATTTAAACATGGGTGTGTTTACGTATTTACGGATAGTAGCAAGCTGTGGACTGGAAACCCCCAAGGAATTACCTGCATGTGCTGTTATGTTCTCTCAACAGATGGCGCAATATTCCCCATTATTTACAGTATAATTATAGTGCCCTCTATTGAGTGGTCGCGTCATCATCGGTCCTAGTTTCCTATCCTGAGGAATATATGAGACGAAGACTCAGTTGCTGTCATCATGGCGCAGTGTGAGGGTTATCCGTGTCGCGGCATTTTCATCTACAGGACTAATTACGCATCATAAGTATCATGAAGTGCCCTGAATAGGGGAGATCCCTCTTCGCAAAGGCTGACTTCAAAACTATGGAAAGTGAGGTAGGTAGTTGGGTTAAGGTTTTCGTGATACCGAAGTAGCACAAGGTAGCACGAAGTGCCTTAAAAAGGGGGGTCCAGGGGGGGGGGGGCAAAGCCCCCCCTTGGCTAGGGCAAACTTCAAACCTAGCAAAGTTAGTTAGGTGTTTGGTTAAGATTTTGCATACGAAATATGGCCGGAATTCATATTTTACCCCGCAATTTCCCTGATCTACTTCATGCCCTCCCCTACCATCAGGACCCAGATTGTGGGTTTCAGGGGTGCAAGCGCTCATTAATTTCACTATATATGAATAGTAGAGGTTGAGAGGAATCCATCAATACCACTTTTGTGGTATTTAGCGACGCGGCGTTATTCAGAAAATTTACCCATGTTTATAAAGCTTATATGCATGATGGGGTTTGCTTGCCTTTGATGGAATGCAATGTATGGTGGCAATATCATGACAGAGCTTGGCTGCATGAGCATAGATTATGATGAGCATGGAACTCTAAACAATGATTGTAACCTAACCTTTACTTTATGTACATTATTATCAATTATAATGGTATTATATGTGTTCTCAAGGGTCATTAGTTATTTTTTCCACTATGTTGAGCGATCCTACTCTAGAAAAACATCACCATGTTTTCTAATCACATAGATCAAGAAAGATCCTTCCTTTAAGCCTTTACTTATTGCTTGCAAAATACCTACCGACTGCTTACGAACAGGCAAATAACAAATATTACCATAAATCTATACCAACTAATAAAACTCAAAACTCTCGTGATCTACCTTCTCATGCACTATTCTAGCTGCATAACCTACAACCCATATCCTAAAGCACACTTCCTAGACACAAGACCTTTCCCGGCACTCACAAGCACCAGCGACAGAAGCAGTGACCGAGATCCCACGGCGGACGGTGAGCTCCTGAAGCCCATCATATTTCACTGCTTTAAGAGGGTTTCACTGCCAAGAACAATTGTGTTTATCTTGCTGTTCTACTTATATGAATATATGCTAACGTTTAGAGTCTCTTCTTGAAGATGACAAACTGTATTTTTCCATGTTTGAAGCAGTTTAATGACTTACCTAAATGAAGATCAATTCTGTTTTTTTCAGAGACCATATGTATAATTGTGTACATAAGTGACAGTATATTTTTCTAGATTTAAAATAGTTATCGGTACATCATATATCTACCGAATAATGCTATAGATGAATATGACACAAACTATTGTTTCTTCTTTTGTTACTTTTATGGATTGGTAAAATTATATACATGCTCACTGCATTCAAATCAATCCCTTGAAGTCCATTTTTCAAGATATCACACCGACACCGTCATGAATAGCAGGATTATTGTCATTTCTTTATCCTTCTTGGATAAACAAATAAGTCTCTATCTGTTTCTCTATATATGTATATAAGTAAATAGATGAATATATATTCATTCAGTTAAATGAATTTATATATATATATATATATATATATATATATATATATATATATATATATATATATATATATATATATATATATATATATATACATACATACATACATACACACACACACACACACACACATATATATATATATATAAATATATATATATATATATATATATATATATATATATATATATATATATATATATATATATATATATATGCCCACTAGAAAACATAATTCAGAAAATGTATGAAGAATTAAAGGACTTCAAGATTCAATGTTTGAGGGAGATACAAATATTGAAAGATGAAATTCATGAATAAAACAAGAGCAAAAAGAAAAACCTAAAGAAAAAAAGGTAACTCAGGCTGCTGAATTGGAAACAGAAAAGGCTGTACAAGACACTAAACATGTAAAAGTAAAGCCAAAGAAGAAACAAGAAAATCCAAGGGGTGAGCAAAGTAAAGTAAATCAGGAAGAAGAAAAAAAGCTGTTTTCTGAAATAGTAAGGCAAAAATTGGATAAACAGGCCAAGAATATTCTAGACAATGATATTTTAGACACTGAACAACAACAAAAAAGATGATGAGGCTGACTGGAAGGTTGTAGGCGACAAAAAGAAGCAACCAAAAAAACCTACAAAAGAAAAGTCAGAGAAGAAAAATGAAGATACATTCAGAGCAATCTAGAAGAAAAAGAAGAAAATGATCCTGAAATCAGGAAAACAAATGATATGAAAATGATTAATGATATCATAACAAAATTGAACCTCAATGAAATTATCAAAGTTGAGAGTGCCTTTAGAGAGGGCAAATATTTAAAGGAGGCTTTGAGACCAAGGCCAATTAAGGTCAAATTAGAAAATGAAAAACAGAAATGGAAACTGATTGGAAAGAATATGAAACTAAAGGAAATTGATGAATATAAAGAAGCATGGATATCATCGGACTTGAGCTATGAAAAAAGGCAAAGTCAAAAAACACTGATAAATAAACTAAGAGAAAACAGAGAAAAAGAAGGAGCAGGAAAACACTGGTATATCACCAGCAATAGACAAGGACATTCAGTCCTGCGAAGCATACCTATTCGAACAAAGGCAGGTAATGAAACGCCCACCGCTACACCGGGGGAAGGTCCAGCTCCCCCAAAATAGGGGGAAACGACATCAACTATCTAACAACAATAGGTAATGTAGACACGCAAATAAATAATTTATTTGAGACTCTCATATTGCTAAATATACAGGAATTATATCCAAAAAGTAACCAGACAAAACCTACATATCTAGAGGACATGGCAAAGATCAACAATTATTCAATGATAGCTCTTACAGAAACTCATCTGAATGAAGACATAAAAAATGAAGAAATTAAAATTGATAACTATGAGCTAATAAGGAAAGATAGAAATAAGAGAAGCAGAGGAGGAGTAGCTCTTTATATCAGGAAAGAATTAGCAACTAGAATGGATACTGTAATAGAATACTCTAATAATACAGTAGAAATACTAGGGGTATTGACAAAGGATACAAAAGAGCTATACATTATTTTATACAGACCTCCTGGAACGACAGAAACATCTTTCAATGAATCACTAGGCATTATTAGTAATTACATTGTCAATAAAAGGGAAATTGAAGCTATTATTATGGCAGCGTTTTAATTTCCCATTTATCGATTGAAACAAAAGAAATAAAGATAGGAGCAAATGCCACTAAAGATGAAAAACAACAAGCGAGAATGCTTTTAGATTTTGAAGAAATTTTTTACCTTAACCAAATCATCAATATTCCAACAAGGGAAGAAAATATACTGGACCTTGTTTTCATTAGTATAGGGGAAGATGTACGCAACATATCATCAACTTATATAGCCCAATCGGACCACAAAATAATTTAAATCACAATGAATAAGTTAAATAATCAGAAAAGTAGTAAAAAACAGATAGCCGAAGCAGAAAAGAGTCTCAGATCTTTAAACTTTAGCCATAATCAAATAGATTGGAAAAAATTAAATGCAACACTAGAAAAGTCACTGAAAGATATTGACGTCCTCTTAACACCAAATGATATACTAGAGAAGCCTTATAATGCTTTCAAAGATGTTTGTAGAATGTTTGTGCCCCTCAAAACAACAGAAACAAGAATATTATACCAAGAGATCGAAGGATCATGTTAAGAAACAAACAAACAAACAAAAAAGGTTAAAAAAAAAAAAATCAGATCAGATCAAGAGAGAAAGGATCAAAGCAGAGATAAGGCTATTGGAAGATAAATTAAAACTGTCTATAAGTAACCAAAAAGCAGCCGAAGAAAAAAGAGCTGTGGAAACTATAAAACAGAATGCAAAATATTTTTTTCTCTTATGCAAATAACAGGTTAAAGAGGAGAACAGAAATTGGGCCTCTTGAGAATAATGGTGCATTGGTAACTGATTCAAAGGAAATGGCTGAATTACTCAAATTGCAATATGAAGTAGTCTATAGTGTCCCAAGAATAGAAAAAAATAATATCAGACCCACAACAACATTTTAGTATTATTAGTAACGAAGATGAATGTCTCACTGACTTCATATTCAATGAAAAAGATATTCTTGAAGCAGTAATTGAAATATGAACAAACTCAGCAGCTGGGCCAGATGAAATCCCAGCAATCTTTTTTAAAAACTGCAAAGAAACCATAGCACTGGTAACTTTGTGGAGGAAATCTTTGGACATGGAGATTATCCCCAGCTTACTGAAAGAGGGTACTATAATTCCAATATATAAAGGTGGAAACAAAGGTCAGGCCAAAAATTATAGACCAGTAGCACTAACATCTCATATAATAA
>BOPN01002133.1:230000-231448 GCA_017312705.2 Penaeus japonicus
CCTTTTTGTTCCCTACCCTTTTTCGTCCTCACGCATCGCCTTGGAAAATATTCGTATTCCTATTTCACTCCTCTCCCCCAAAAGTTTTCCTTTCTCTCTATCGTCCTCTCTCTCTTTCCTCTTTCTCTGTCGTCCTCTCTCTCTCTTCCACTCTTTCATTTTGGTCCTTCCTCTCTCTCATCCTCTCTTTCGTACTCTCTCTCTCTCTGGTCCTCTCCATTTCGTCCCCTCTTCCCCACTCATCACACTTCCCTTGCGTTTCCACCTTCTCCGAGGTCCAATTCCCTTTCCCGACACCCGATTATATTAACTCCAGCCTCATTCCTCCTCTCCTTTGCCTGAAGAGTTCATTCGGCAGTTGGCACCTTATTATCCTCTGTACCTTTAAAGGCCTCTTCAGCTAGGGGCTGGGGGTGGGGGACGGGGTGGGGGTGGGGTGGGAATTGGTTCTCTTTCCTCTCTATCTCCAACACCATGCTACACTGTCTCGTTGCCAACCTAACTCACAAAGCTCCTCCCACCCTGCTTTTTTCCCGTCCTGTCTCCCTGAACCTCTGCCATCCCAACACCCTGCTCCTCTGTTACTATGCCATTTTGATGTACTACTTTTAAGTCTCACTGTTTCCCTGCCAGGCCTCCTTGCCACTCTGCCATTCTACTAAACTACCTCCTTACCACTCTAAATGCCTCTGCTTCACTGAATCACTGCCACACTCTGCCATTCTGTCTCCCAGCAACATGTCACTCTTCAGCAAATCCTTTGTGCCACCTTGCCATTCTGCTACACTGCCATAAAATTCAACCTTAACATGCTTGCACTCTACTACACTAGCTTACTGCAACCCTGTCATTCAGATACACTGCCTCTCTCTAACCTTGTCACTCTGCTACACCTCCTCCCTGCTATGCTGGCTTTCTGTAACATCTGATTCTCTGCCACACAGCTTCCCTGCAACTCTGTCACTCTGCTACCTGCCTCTTTGCAACTCCTGTCACTCTACTACACAACCTCACTGTAACTCTGTCACTCTGCTACCTTCCTCTCTGCAACCCCTGTCACTCTACAACCACAGCCACTCTACAACCCTGTCATTCTGCTACACCACCTCCTCGCCAACCTGCCCGTCCGCCACCCTACCATCCTTCATCCTACATCCCTGTCGCTGCATCATCCTGCCACCCTCCCTTGCTCTGTCCAGTCGACCGTTCGCGGAATCACTTCTTATCTCGTGTCTTTTGGATAATCACTTTAAAGCCGCTGTCGTTGGAGCTGTCACGCTGAAATTTAATCTAAGGGGGGGGGGGGATATTTTCGTCTTCATGAACGTATTGTATATACTGAATAAGTGAAATACATCGCTAGGAAAGTCTAGGGATATATATATATATATATATATATATATATATATATATATATATACATATATTTATATATACATCTATATATT
>BOPN01002134.1:10000-12500 GCA_017312705.2 Penaeus japonicus
AAGGATGAAAAAGGGAGAGAAAGACGCGAAAGAGAGCATGAGAAAAAAAGAGAAACGCATTACACTTCCCCCTCCTACCCCCCCTCCCTTTTTTCGCTCTGAAATCTCTTTCCCTCCCTCCCCCTTTACCCAACTCTCTCTCTCTCTCAACCCTCCTCCCACACCTCCCCCCTACCCCATCTCTCCATCTCTTTCTCTCTTTCACTTTTTTGTCTCTCTCTCTCTATCTCTCATTTGCTCCCTCCCTCCCTACTTTCCCCCTCTCTCCCTCCCACCCTCTCCTAGACCCCTCCCTCCCTCCCTCTCCTCCCCCCCCTTCCCTCCCTTCCTCCCTCCCTATGCTTCCCCCTCCCTCTCCCGACGACACACCAGCCGAAAGCACCATAAAAAGCCATAAAACGAGGCCCTCGCCCAGCTGCAGACGGCATATGGCAGATGGCGACGGAACGGCAAGGGGCAGATGGCGACTCGGCTCGTGGCGACGTCGGGAGAGATGCCATAGCAAAGGGAAGGGAGGAGAGGAAAGGGAGGAGGGGAAAGGGAAAAAGATGGGGAGAGGGAAGGGGGGAAGTGGGGGGGGGTAAAAAGGGGGAGATGAAAGGAAAGGGGAGAAAGAAGGGAAGAAGGGAAATGAGGGAAAGAGGGAAGGAAGAAGGGAAATGAGGGAAAGAGGGAAGGAAGGAGGAAGGGAAAGGAGGGAGGGAGGGAAAGAGGGAAGAGAGGGAGGGAAGAGAAGGAAGACAGGGAGGGAAGGAGGGAAGGGAGGGAGGGTAAAAGGAAGTGAGAGAGAAAAAAATGCAGCGAATGCCACGAAAAGTAAGGAGAAACACAACGACATGCGTGGAGTCAGACACAAACAAGAGAAGAAGCGTCAGTCAGACGACACCGACCACGAAGACAACGACGACAACGGGAGACAACGACCACGACAGCGACGACTATACGATACGACGACACGCAGCTGGTAACACGAGACGGAGACGACGCGAAACAAAACGCAGATGCCAAGAAACGACCCCATGACAACGAATACGAAATGAAACGGGACAAAAGACGCCGGAGACAAATAAACAAACAAACAAACAAAAAGCGACGCGAAGACAGGACGCCACGACATGAAGACGACGCGAATTGCCTCGCGAAACGACACTCATCACATCAAACGACAGACGAGAGGGCGGGCGGGAGAAGAACAGCGAGGGCGTAGCGGGGCAGGGCGGGGCAAGGCGGGGCAAGGCGGGGCGAAGCGGTACGGAGTATCGGTGAAAGTCGCGACACGCCGCCGCCACCGCCGCCACCGCCGCCGCAAAACCGCAGCTGTCGGCCCCGCAAATGACACGTAATTGCACCGCCTATGCACCCGTCCGAGCAGGAGGCGAAGGAGGTGATGGGAGGGGAGGAGGAGGGGAGGAGGAGGGGGGGAGGAGGCATAGGAAGTGAGGCGGAGAGAGGGAGAGGAGAGGGTGGGGAAATGAGAGGGAGGAGATAGAGGGAAGGAGAGACAAGGAAGGTGAGGGAGAGGGAGAGACAGAAAGAAGAGAGAAGGATACGAAGGAGGGAGGAGATGACGAGGGTCGAGGAACAAGAAAAAACAATGAAACATACGATTTGAGAGAGAGAGAGAGAGAGAGAGAGAGAGAGAGAGAGAGAGAGAGAGAGACCGAGAGAAATGATTCTCTATGTTTCCCCACGTGAGCCACATATGACCGGTAGCTGTCAGGCAGAGACAAACAGACAGACAGACGTACCCCTGGCCCTTGCTCGGCCCCATCCCCTCCTCTCTCCCTCTCTCCTCTTTTCTATTCCTTCATTCCTTCACTCCTCCACCCTCCCCCACCTCCCCTCTCCTTCTTCCATACTTCCTTCCCCTCTACTTCCTCTCTACCCTTCAGAGAAAAAAAGGGGGGGGGAGAGAAAGAGAAAGAGAAAGAGAGAGAGAGAGAGAGAGAGAGAAGGAGGGAGAGAGAGGGAGAGAGAGAGAGAGAGAGAGAGAGAGAGAGAGAGAGAGAGAGAGAGAGAGAGAGAGAGAGAGAGAGAGAGAGAGAGAGAGAGAGAGAGAGAGAGAGAGAGAGAGAGAGAGAGAGAGAGAGAGAGAGAGAGAGAGCGAGAGAGAGAGAGAGAGAGAGAGAAGGAGCAGAAGGGAGGGAAGGGGGAGGGGAGGGGGAGGGGAGGGGGTGAGATTATTGCAAGTGGTTTCCTGGAAAATTACTCAACACACTTTCGACAGGCCTATTAACATAAATTATCCAAATATAGCAACAGTACTGGTGATAATGATAATGCCAATAATTAGTGATGATAAATAGCGACAGAAGTATAGAAAAAAAACTCAAACACTACATCAATAATAATAAAAATAACAATAATAATAATAATTACAACAATAATAATAACAGTTACGATATTAAAACAAAGGATAAACATCATTCTCATCATCATCACCATAAAAAAAACTCCCAGAACCCCCCCACCCCCCTCTACCCCATCCACAACAAAAGTC
>BOPN01002134.1:20000-40000 GCA_017312705.2 Penaeus japonicus
ATAATATGAATATTCTAATGATAATTATCTAATATTATCTGATAATATGAATATTCTAATGATATTTCACTAACAATAATTAAATCATATCTTAATAACAATTATAACATTAACGATTCAACAATATTTTTTAATCATACCAACTGATAATGACAAGAATTTGAAGATTAATTAACAAAGAAACACATGAAGAGGTGAAGGAGAAAAGAGGAAGAGGAGGAAGGAGAGAACAAGAGATAGGGAGGAGAAAATGAGAGCATGAAAGAAGGCAGAAATAGCAGAAGAAATGGACAATAAAATCAAAGAGAGAAAAAAAGAGGGGAAAAAACGAGACTATCCACGAAAAAAAAGAGAAAAAACAAAACACGAAAACAACAATAATAACAAAACGAAGACGAAACAACCACCCCCTAAAACATAAAGTAATAAAATAAAAAAATAAAACAAAATAAAGAGAAAAAGAGGAGACATAAAAAGAAAAAACAAGCAAAACGTAAATAAAGAAATTCCTCCGGAGTTTCAGCGCTTTGAAAGGTAAATAACCCGTGATAAGTCGCCGTCCATACGGGTCAAAATGCCAACGCGCAGGAGGGGGATTGTCGCCCTTACGCGCGGCCTCGGCCCGGCCTCCTCGCAAGCGCATCCGGGTCTTCTCATCCACCTCGGTCCGGGGGGGAAGGAGGGAGGGAGGGGGTGGAGGGAAGTAGTTAGTGAGTGAGGGATGGAGTGAGTGAGAGTGAGTGAGTGAGAGCGAGAGAAAGAGACAGGCCTAACCATCCACTTCATCCACCTCCTCAGTCTATATCTCGCTTTTCATCCACTTGGTTAATGAATTCATCCGCTCGTCACCCATCCGTTTCCATCCTCCATCATCACCATCATCCTCATCTTCGTATTGTCAGGGACGAAGATAAAATATAAAGAGAAGAAAAATGTAGAGATAAGAGAGAGGAAATTTGGAAAAAAGTGATTAGGAAAAAGAGGGAGAAAACGGAAAGATAAATAGATAGATATATAAATAGATGGATGGATAGATTGAGAAAGAAAATGATGGAGAAAGAATAAAGAGAGGAAAGAGGAGAGAGAGAAAAAAGGAAAATAGAAGGAAACAAAGAGAGGAAGAGAGAGAGAGAGAGAGAGAGAGAGAGAGAGAGAGAGAGAGAGAGAGAGAGAGAGAGAGAGAGAGCAACGTGGAAAAATGAAAAGGAAGAGACGGGGAAAATGAAGAAGATAAATAAATGAGATAAGAGGATACGAAGTAGAAGAGGAGAGAGAGAGGAAAAAAAAGAAAGATAATCGGAACCAGTGAAAGGAAAGTGAGAAAGAAAAAGCATTATCACTCTTCCAGAAACACCCCTACCCCTTACCACCTACCCCTACCCCCCTCACCCCGTATAGGGATCTATACGGCTCATTACCTTCACCTGCTGCTTCATTACCAGTCGCTTAGGTGGCGCTACTTTCATTCCCCTCCCCCCCTCGCTTTTCCTTTTCCCCGCACCCCTCCCCACCCTCCTTTTCCTTTCCTTCTACCCTTCCCACCCCTCCCCGAGCCCTACCCTCCGCCCCTCCCCGAGCCCTATCTACTACCCTCCCTCTCCTCCCCTCCCCGTGCTCCACCTGCTACCCTCCCTCCTCTTTCTGTGTCCTGCCCTACTCTTCCCCCTTTCCTCTTCCCTCATCCCCCTCCCCTCCCCGGCCACTACCAACTACCTCCCTTCCTTCCTCCTGCTCTTCCCTTCCTCCCTCCTCTCTCCTCCCCGTAAACATACCCCCATCCAATCCCCCCCTCACACCCCCGCTAGTCTCACCAAAGCACATCATGTCCCCTAGGGCCACCCCCTCCCCGCCCCTCCCCTCAACCCGAAGGCACCCTATGCACAGTGCCAACATATTCCGGCACACGCTCGGGAACATAGGTACTTGCGGGTGAAGTCCATTCATTTACATTCTCATTCATTTCTTTCTTCATTCACCAGTTCTTTCTTTCATTCATTCATTCATTCGTTCGGTATCATGCTTCTTCCTTCGTGATTCCATTTATTTTTCCATTCACTCATTCACACCTGAGAGCTCGTTGTATCACGGTTTCATTCATTTTCCCATTCATTCATGAGGTTATCCCCTTCACTGATTTCATTCATCAATTTCCTGCACCCGTGAGCTTACTTAACCCTTCATGCTTCCATTCATCAGATCCTTCATTCATTACTCCATTCATCCATTCATCCACTCACTCATCCAACCAACCATCCATCTATATCATTCGTCCTCTTTCACCAATTTCTCTCCCTTCCATCCACCCACTTTGTCGTCCGTCTCCTCATTCCATTCTCTCCCTTTTCTCTATTCTCATTTTCCCCCTCACTTCATTATCTCTTCTCATTTCTCCCTCACTTCATTCTCTCGCCTCATTTCTCCCTCACTTCATTCTCTCTTCTCTCCCTCACTTCATTCTCTCGCCTCATTCCTCCCTCACTTCATTCTCTCGCCTCATTCCTCCCTCATTTCATTCTCTCGCCTCATTCCTCCCTCACTTCATTCTCTCGCCTCATTTCTCCCTCACTTCATTCTCTCTTCTCATCTCTCCCTCACTTCATTCTCTCGCCTCATTTCTCCCTCACTTCATTCTCTCTTCTCATCTCTCCCTCACTTCATTCTCTCGCCTCATTTCTCCCTCACCTCATTCTCTCCCATTTCTCTCATCGTCCGATCAGCAGACAATCTGATGCATTGGTGTTCAGTCGCGCGGCTGACCGGATGAGATGACCGTGATCAGGTATAAGGGCCAGGTTCCTTCTCTCTCTCTCTCTCTCTCTCTCTCTCTCTCTCTCTCTCTCTCTCTCTCTCTCTCTCTCCCTCTCTCTCCCGGCTCTCTGTTTCTCACCCTTTTTCTCTCTGGTTCTTTTTCTTTCTTTCTTTCTTTCTTCCTCCCTCACCCCCCTCTCTCTCTCTCCCTTCCCCCCTACCTCCTTCCCTCTTCCCTCCCACCCTTACCCCCCCCACACACACACCCTCACCCCTCCTCCCTCGTGTCCCCCTGGACCCAGACACCGGGCCGCGGAGACCACATTAGGGAAAGGGTTAAAACCGGCCGCCGGAATACCCGAGGTAGCGACGACCACGCGACGCGACGCTTCGCTGATTCTTCGGTCGCTCCTCACTCGCGGCCCTCACTCCAGGAGCTCTACTGAGTGAGTGAGTGAGTGAGTTAGTGGAGGAGAGGTAAGAAGAGAGGAGGAGGTGAGGTGAGGGAGGAAGGGAGGTGAGGAGAGGGAGGGAGGGAGGTGAGGAGAGGGAGGAAGGGAGGTGAGGAGAGGGAGGGAGGTGAGGAGAGGGAGGGATGGGAGGCAGGTGAGGAGAGGGAGGGAGGGAGGAGAGGGAGGGAGGTGAGGAGAGGGAGGGAGGCAGGTGAGGAGAGTGAGAAAGGAAAGGGAGAAGGGAGAAAGGAAAGAGGGAGAGAGATGAGGAGAGGGAAAGAGAGAAGGAAAAAGAAGAGAGGATATGAGAAAAGAGAAGAGATCAACTAACAAAACGACACACACAGAGGAACGGACCCAAACCCCCTAATGAATGGAACAGTCGAAGTCTCCAGGTTATGGCCTCGCTAAACACACGCAGGTCACGGACACTATAAAATTTATTGGTCCCTATTTTTTCGTTTTTCTCTTCTCTAGGTCCTCTTCCTTCTTCGTCTTTATCTTTCGTTCCTTTTTCTTTTCTTCTCTTACTTTTCTTTCTTTCTTTCGCCTCGTTCTTCTTCCTTTTGTTATGATAGGCTGGTCTGTCTGTCTGTCTGTCTCTTTTAGTATCTCGAAGTTTTCATGTTATGTTAACTTGATCGATGTTATCCTAAGACAAGCAAATGTAATTTAAGTTTAGTTATTAATTCAAACGAAGTTACGGAAAGTTACATTCGGGTCAGCTAAGCAAAGTCAAATCAAAATTATGTTAATCCAAGCTAAAGTACTTAAAGTACATCCAAGTTATGTCACCCCAAGTTCAATCCAAGTTATGTCAGCCCCCAAATTAACACAGGCAGAGTTGATCGAACTTTAATCAAGTCACGTCAATCAAACTTACTTCAAAGTTATGCCAATCAAAATTCAATCAAAGTCATAACAATCAAACTGACTTCAAAGTTACGTGAATCTCATCCAAGTCAAAGCAAGTTACGTCGCGTTGCACCCTTGCACACCACCTGGTTGCAGGAGAACGAGAAGCAACACTGGCAAAGGGACCCCCTCATTAGCACACAGGAAATCAAGTGAGTGACGTGAGAGTTCCTCGCAACGGGGGTCGCACGTGAGGAACTTGATGCGAGTAACCGTTACCTTCTGGATAATTTATGATAAAAATTAAGATAAATAAATAAAATATAATAATAAATAAATAAAAAGATGAAAAAAATTAAAAGATATTAAAAATAAAAAAGATAGAAAAGAATATAAAGAGATAAAAAAAGATAAAAAAGAATATAAAGAGAAAAAAATAAAAAAGATAAAATAGATACAAAGACATTAAAGAAAAAAAAAAATATATATAAATATAAAATACGGAAAAAATGCAGCGTCATGGGGTATTCCTTCAGCGTGTTACAGGTCAAACGTCACAAATATACGCAGATACATATAAACATACATATATGTATACATACACACATATAACCCAGCCACATACATACCACACGGAAGCCACCCCCTCACCCCCACCCCCATCCACATCCCCACACACAGAACGCCCCCTCCACATCCACAACACGCCCCCACACATCCCCACACCCACCTACCCACCCGCCCACCCACCTACACGTCTAAGCAAATCAGAAGACAGAGACGGTCTCAAACACCTATGTGCCTGACACCCCGTAACTGGTGTCAGGCTTAGGGCTCGGGCAAGCGCTTGGTGTCAGACGGATGTCAGACAGATGTCAGACGCGTGGGGGGGTGGGGGGGAGCTGTGTTTCTGTGGTTGTTTTTCGTTCATCATAAAATGAAAGAGAGAATGGGTGAGAAAGAGAGATAACGAAAAAGGAAACGCGAGGAAAGACAGATTACGAGATCCAGCGAGATCAAGCGAGACCAACCTCTAACCTCCCATAAGCCCCCCGCCAGATGGTTCGACCCCAAAAGCCAGCTGGGAACCCACCTGAAGCACCAGGCCATTCACAGGCGGACGAGTCAGGCACCCGCAACACCTTAAAAGGTTCACAATCACCAACACTTTCATGCTTTCACTATCCACTGGTACCCCCCCCCTTCTCTCACCATACCTCCCCATACCCCTCTCATCCCTACCCCCCCTCCACCTCCTTCCGCTCAAAACTCGTCCACATGTGGAGCGAGTGTGAGTCACAGATCCTCCTGCCCGACCTTAGCACCTTCACCTGTTTGTACGAGAGAGAGAGAGAGAGAGAGAGAGAGAGAGAGAGAGAGAGAGAGAGAGAGAGAGAGAGAGAGAGAGAGAGAGAGAGAGAGAGAGGGGGGGGGAGGGGGATGGAGAGAGGAGGGAGGGAGAGAGGGAGGGAGAGAGAGGGGGAGAGAGAGAGAGAGAGAGAGAGAGAGAGAGAGAGAGAGAGAGAGAGAGAGAGAGAGAGAGAGAGAGGGGGGAGGGATGGAGGGAGAGGGAGAGGGAGAGAGAGAGAGAGAGAGAGAGAAGGGGGGGGGGGGAGGGAGAGGGAGAAAAAGAGAAAGAAAGAGAGGGAGATGGAGGGAGAGGGAGGGGGAGGGGGAGGAGGAGGAGAGAGAGAGATAAATAGAAAGAAAGAGAAAGAGAGAGAGACACGAAGAGAAAACCCCCGATGCCACACTAACCCCTCCTCTCCCTTCTCCCCCCCCCCTTTAAAATGCCACCCGCCAAGACTCAGCCCACCCCCCTCCTCTACTAACATTCATATAAGGTCAACCACTCATTAGAGTAACTCCCTACCCTATCCTACCCTACCCTTCCCCTTTACCCTCCCACCCCTACCCACACCTCCACTCCTACCCCCTCCCATACTACCCCCTCTACCCCCCTCTAACCCCCACCCATACCCCCTCCCCACCCACGCCCTCATAATAGATAACGCGCAGAGATAAGCGACACGCCCTTATCACACGCACCACCTTAACGGGCCTTTGTAATAAGCAGCAAATAGCCTTCGTGGCACTAAAGTAGGCGGGGACTACCTACCCCCCCCTCTCCCTCCCTCCCTCCCTCACCTTCTTCCTCTCTGTGAATGAATGAAAGAATGAATGAACGTTGTTGGTGGTCTCTCTGTCTTTGTCTCTCTCTCTCTCTCTCTCTCTCTCTCTCTCTCTCTCTCTCTCTCTCTCTCTCTCTCTTTTCCCTGCCTTCTTTCCTTACTCTTTTTCTTTCTTTCTTTCTTTCTTTCTTTCTCTCCCTCTTCTCCCTCCTCTTCCCTCTCCTCTCTTCTCCATCCCCTCCCCTCCCCTTCCCTCCCTCTCCTCCCTCCCTCCCTTCCTTAACTTCCCTTTCTTCCTTCCTTCCCCTCCCTCCCTCCCTTTCCATTATGGTATGATCACTGTATCCACTCATTCATCCGGCGTGACTTATCACTTTCGGGATGTGGTATAGGCCCTAATATGTGGATGTAGTGGGGTAGGGGTAGGGATGGGGTGGGAATGGGGGCTGGAGAGGAGGGAAGGAGGATGATGGGGAGGGAGAGGGGGAAGGTGAGAAGTTGAGTCATGTTTTCCGATAGCAAGGACTACTAGGATCATGCAGTGACGTAACGTAACGATACTGTTAAAGGAAACGGTAATCAGAAAAAAATATATATATAACAAAATTAATATGAATATCACCACAATAACAATAATGATCATGAAATAGTAATTACAACAACAATAATAACAAAGTAATAACGATCATAATAATAATAATGATACTGATAACAATAACAATAACAGCAATAACAAATAAAACAATAACATAACAACAAGAACAAAAGCAACCACCATTGAGCCCATTAAACAATACCATTCAGCACAAAGCCCGAATATTCCACATACCACATACATACCACACCAGCTGTCTCTGCAACATACGTACGCGCGCATGCTTGTAAAACACGGTCGGGTCGGCTCTCTTTCTCGCTGCCACGCAAACATACCTGAAAATAATATTTGCATTTAATTATCGCAATATAGGGAGAATTTATATGCAAATGAGATTCTAAAGCTATGCAGGTCGTGTGGAATTCCCTCGGACAAAAGCCCGATTGTTGTGTGTGTGTGTGTATGTTTGTAAGGTGTGTGTGTGTGTGTGTGTGTGTGTGTGTGTGTGTGTGTGTGTGTGTGTGTGTGTGTGTGTGTGTGTGTGTGTGTGTGTGTGTGTGTGTGGTGTGTGTGTGTGTGTGTGTGTGTGTGTGTGTGTGTGTGTGTGTGTGTGTGTGTGTGTGTGTGTGTGTGTGTGTGTGTGTGTACGTGAATGCGTGCATATGTGTGTATGTGTGTGTATGTACGTGAATGTGTGCGTGCGTGCGTGCGTGCGTGTGTGTGTGTGTGTGTGTGTGTGTGTGTGTGTGTGTGTGTGTGTGTGTGTATATGTATGTATGTATGTGTGTGTGTGTGTGTGTGTGTGTGTGTGTGTGTGTGTGTGTGTGTGTGTGTGTGTGTGTGTGTGTGTGTGTGTGTGTGTGTGTGTGTGTGTGTGTGTGTGTGTGTGTGTGTGTGTGTGTGTGTGTGCGTACGTGAGTGCGTGTGAACACAAATGATGTTGAACTTTTGGAAGGAGTGAGGGACACGTATGAGCAGACGGAGGTAAGAAGTAAGGGGAGGAGAAACAGAGAACAGAAACAGAAATAGACCCAGAAACAGTAAGACGAGCAACAACAAACAAAACAAAGAAATACACCAACGAATCAAAAGAAAACAAAAACACAAACCAACACACACACACACACACACACACACACACACACACACACACACACACACATCCCCCCCTCTTCTCCACTCACCCTCTACCTTTACCTATTCCCTACATGGGCGGGAGATCATTTGCATACATCCTTGAAATATCTACTTAGGTCGAGGGTTTGGGTGAGAGGGCAGGCTCGAAGGGGAGGGGGGAGGGGGAGAAAGATAAGGGGGTTGAGGTGTGGGGGGAGAGAGGGGAAAGAGGGGGGAGAGGGGGGAGTGGGGAAGGAGATGGGAGTTGGGGAGAGAGAGGAGGGAGGGGAGAAGGAGAGGGGGGTTAGGGAGATGGGTGGGGGAGAAGGCGAGGGGTAGGTAGAGGAAGGAGTAAGGGGGAAGGGGGAGGTCAGAGAGTACTCAAGGGGGAGGGGGGTTACTCAGCGGGTGACCTAAAACGACCCCCTCCCCCCCTACTTAAGATGAGTCATACCTGCCCGCCTCCCCCCTCCTCCCCCCTCCACATGAGAAAGTAAGATCCATATAAAAAAATTCGCATACAAACAAACGAGAACAAACGAAATGTTAACTATGACAAAACTAAAACACATAGACATACAGGCACTAGGCAAAATTACGAACGAACACACACACACACACACACACACACACACACACACACAAACACACATTTTCAAAATTACGAAAACATACGCATAAAAATACAAGCACAGACAGACAGACAGACAAAACACATACTCACACACATACACACCCCCATCCGAAACAAATTATACACGCCTTCACCACATTACCATTCAAACTGAGAGCCACATCGCACCATCAAATATCACCAACAAGTGTGAAGTTCGTCGCTCAAGGATGCAGGTGTCACTCTAACGTACACTCCCCCCTCCCCCTTCCACTCCCTCCCCCTCCCCCCCCTCCCCGTTCACCTTCTAATTATGGATGTGAACATCTGTTGGGTTTAATTTCACTTTTCTTTAAAGAATATTTTAAAATGCTAAAAATAATATCTGGATTTTTTCCCATGGGTTTCATCAACAACAACAAAAAAACTACGACATGAACTAAAAACACCAATAACCATCATGACAACAAATAAAATAACGATAGCAACAACAACACATCTATGACGACAACTACTCATCCTCACTAATTCTGAAAACAAAAACAGCAACAACAAAGCTATAACAACCATGACAGCAAAAACAATTGAACCCAAAACAACGAAAACAAATAACTATCTATCGCGGGTCGCCGTCCCCACCACACAAGGCACAGCACAAGCGAGGTCAAAGGTCGCAATCCGACAGGGAGGTACAGGGTCAAGCTGGGTCGGGCGTAAAGGATTTGGATGTGTGTGTGAGTGTGTGAGTGTGTGTGTGTGTGTGTGTGTGTGTGTGTGTTGTATAGATTAAGGAGAATGAATGTATATAATATAGATATATAGACAGACAAATTGATAGACAGATAGGTAGATAGATAGATAGGTAGATAAATAGATAGATCGATAGATAGATACACACACAAACACATTATATATATATATATATATATATATATATATATATATATATATATATATATATATATATATATATATATGGCGAGAGAGAGAGAGAGAGAGAGAGAGAGAGAGAGAGAGAGAGAGAGAGAGAGAGAGAGAGAGAGAGAGAGGAGCTGGTTTGTATCTAAACAGGCCTGGCTGCCTCGTCGCCGGCAGTAATCCAAGCAGGTAGCCAAGGCACACCGCCGCAGTGCCACCAATGGAGATGAGGGGGAGGGGGAGGGGGGAGGGGGAGGGAGGAAAGACTGATATGCACCAACACTAATACCAACTCTCTCTCTCTCTCTCTCTCTCTCTCTCTCTCTCCACATCCACCTACCCATTCCCCTCCACCCTTACTCACCCTCCTCCACCTACCCACCCACACCATCCACCCATCCACCACACCTTACCCCCACCCCCACCCCCACCCCTAAACAACAAACAAATCACAAACGCATTTACAATTCCACTCTCGCCTTCCCCACCGCTACCAACAGCCGCGTAGCAACATTGCACCTTGCACAGCGCCGGTGGTCAAAACCCTTGCCCAATGTCTCACCCTCGTTCATATGACTTTGTTTCGAAATTAAGTCAAGTAGAATGATTTTTTTTAATAATCTTGGTACTTGGAAAGAATTTCGAGTTGAATGGTGCAAGGATCAACATGAAAACAATAATAAAAAGGGAAGAAAGAAAAGAAAAAAGAGAAAACAATGGAAAGAAAGAGAGAAGAAAATACATTAATACATTAATAACCAAGATCACCAGAGAGAGAGAGAGAGAGAGAGAGAGTGAAAGAAAGAAAGAGAGAGAGAAAGAGAGAGAGTGAAAGAAAGAGAGAGAAAGTGAAAGAAAGATAGAGAGAGAGAGAGAGAGAGAGAGAGAGAGAGAGAGAGAGAGAGAGAGAGAGAGAGAGAGAGAGAGAGAGAGAGAAAGGGGAAAATCAATAACCGTGCTTAGCCTGAAGGACACAGGCTTAGGATAATGGCAGTTCACGGTGACTTACCTAAGGGGGAGGGGGGAGGGGGAGGGGGAGATTGTTAAGCAAGTAACTGAACCGTGATTAGATGAAAACACGAGATACGTGACCCGGCTTCCCTCTCTCTCTCTCTCTCTCTCTCTCTCTCTCTCTCTCTCTCTCTCTCTCTCTCTCTCTCTCTCTCTCTCTCTCTCTCTCTCTCTCTCTCTCTCTCTCTCTCTCTCTCTCTCTCTCTCTCTCTCTCTCTCTCTCTCTCTCTCTCTCTCTCTCTCTCTCTCTCTCTCTCTCTCTCTCTCTCTCTCTCCCTCTCTCTCTCTGGAATACCAAATAGCAAAAAAAAGGAAGCTGACTATGAATATGCTGATTAGGATGAATATGCACAGGTGGTAGTGATGGTGGTGGTGATGATGATGTTGATAATGGTGATGGCGATGGTGATGGTGATGATGATGTTGATAATGATAATGATGATGATGATGGTGGTGATGATGTTGATAATGATAATGATGATGATAAAGATGATCATTATGATGGTGACTGATGATGATGATGATGACGACGATGATGGTGACTGATGATGATGATGATGACGACGAGACGATGCCGACGAGACGACGACAACAACCCCCCCCCCCCCCGAGGCCAGGGCACCACCACCACCACCACCTCCCCTCCCCCTTACATCACCACCACCAAGAAAGAGGCCTAAGCGCAACGGCCGAGCCGCCTCGTCCGTCACTTAAGGTTACCTACCTACCGATAGGCCTACATCTGATCCGGCCCGATGAAGACACCAATTATGCCTTGATGGGCACGGAGGGAGGTCGTCACTCGGTGGCGGGGGAGAGATGGAGGGTAGATGGAGGGCCAACGTGGGAAGAGGAGGAGGAAGAGGAGGAGGAGGAGGGGGGGAGATGGAAGGGGAAGAGGGGAGGAGGGAAGGAAGGGACAATGAAGGAGAGGGATAGTGAGAGAGAAGGGGTGGGAGAATAGGAGGAAAAGGAAAGGGAGGAGAGAGGGAGAGAGAGAAAGAGAGAGAGAGAGAGAGAGAGAGAGAGAGAGAGAGAGAGAGAGAGAGAGAGAGAGAGAGAGAGAGAGAGAGAGAGAGAGAGAGGGAGTGAGAAGAGAGAGAGAGAGAGAGAGAGGGAGTGAGAAAAGAGAGAGAGAGAGAGAGGGAGTGAGAAAAGAGAGAGAGAGACAGATAGAGAGTGACAGGGAGAGAGAAAAGAGAAAGAGAGAGAGAAAGAATGAAAGAAAGAAAAAGATAGAAGGAAGGAATGAAAACGAGAAAGAAAGAATGAAGAAAGAAAAAGAGAGAAAGAGTAGCAGAAAGACAGACAAAGAAATAGAACAAAAGACACAAACAAGAGAAAGAGAAGGAGAGAGAAGTAGAAAGAAAGCCCGGACAGGGTGAGAAAGGAAGGTGCAATTCATAGGGCAACGATACAACAGCAAAGGATTGCGTAGTAAAAGGTGGGCGCGGAGGGGCATGCGGGAGCGTGGGCGTGGGCGGGTACTATTTCAGGGCGGGGAGTGTTGACGGGCGGGCAGAGTCCGGCTGGAGAGAAGAGGGAGATGGAGGGAGGGGGAAGAAGGGGGAAGAGGGAGATGGAGGAGGAAGAAGGGGGAAGAGGGAGATGGAGGAGGAAGACGGGGGTAGAGGGAGGTGGAGGGGGAAGAAGGAGAAAGAGGGAGATGGAGGAGGAAGACGGGGGTAGAGGGAGGTGGAGGGGGAAGAAGGGGGAAGAGGGAGATGGAGGAGGAAGACGGGAGTAGAGGGAGGTGGAGGGGGAAGAAGGGGGAAGAGGGAGATGGAGGAGGAAGACGGGGGAAGAGGGAGATGGAGGAGGAAGAAGGGGGAAGAGGGAGATGAAGGAGGAAGACGGGGGAAGAGGGAGATGGAGGAGGAAGACGGGGGAAGAGGGGGGTGAAGGGGGAAGAAGGGAAAAGAGGGAGATGGAGGAGGAAGAAGGAGGAAGGGGGAAGAGGGAGATGGAGGAGAATGTGGAAGGTGTAGGAGAAAGAGGGAGAGGAAGGAGGAGGAGAAGTGAAACGGAAAAGGGAGAGGAAGGAGAAGTGGAAGTGAGACGGAAGAGGGAGAGGAAGAAGGAGAAGAATGGAGACGGGAGAGGGAGAGGAAGGAGGAGGAGAAGGGAGACGGAAATAAAATAGGTAGAAAGGAGATGAAGAGGAAGAGGAAACAAAAGAAGAAAAGAAAAGCAAAAGATGATGATAACGCCTATGAGAAATAGTGCAAGGGGAAAATGGAGATAAAAAGAAAGAAAAAGGACTTAGGGAGAGGGAGATAAATGGACCAAGATGATAATCATGATGAGGAGGAGTAGGAAGAGATAAAGAAAGAGAAATGGATAGACGGAAGAAGGAGAAACTAAAGACAAAGAAGAGGAGGATGAAGGGGAAGAAGAGGAAAAGGAAGAAGAGGAGGAGTAAGGAGAAACAGAAGAGGAGGAATAAGAAGAGTAAGAAGAAGAAGAACAGAAGAAGTAGAAGAAAATAAGAAGAGGAAAAAGAAAAAAAAGGAAGAAGAAGAAAAAAAGAAGATAAAAGAAGAAGAGAAGAAGAAGGATCTCATCTTGCCTTCCTATCACGCTGAAACAAATCTCACGCGAGGGACACGATATGGAGGAGGAGGAAGAGGAGGAGGAGGAGGAGGAGGAAATGGTGGAGGAGGAAGAGGAAATGGAGGAGAAAGAGGAGGAGCAAATGTAGGAGAAAGAGGAGGAGGAAAAGGTGGAGAAGAGGAGGAAGAAAAGGAGGAGAAAGAGGAGGAGGATGAGGAGGAAAAGGAAGAGAAAGAGAGGGAGGAGGACGATAGGAAGAAAAAGATAGAAGGAAAAAAGGAAGGAAGGATTAAAGGGAAAAAAGGCGGAGTGGCCGATGGATAGAGACAAGACTCCATTGCTCACATATCTCACGCCCACGCCCACAGATCATCGCCCGCGAGGCTCTCGTGACAGAGATGCTGATGGAAGAGTGATGGAGATGGATTGGTGGGAGGGAGGGAGGGGAGGGAGGAGGGAAGAGGTAGGGAGGGAGGTGAGAGGGAGGAAAGAAGAGGGAGGACGGAGAAGGAAGGAGTGAGGTGAATGGGAGGGATGGAGAGGGACGCGAGAGGGAGGGAGATAGAGAGGGAGAGGGGAAGAAGACGAAGAGGAGGGAGGAAGGTAGGGGACAGGGTGTACGGGGGGGGGAGAAGAAGAAGAAGAAGAGGAGGAGAGAAAAAGATGGCAGTGGTGGTGGTGATGAGGAAGCATTTGATGTGATAAAAATGTGATGTTGATGGTGATGATGAAGCTGGCGGTGGTGGTGGTGATGGTGATGAGGAAGTAGGTGATGTGATAAAGATGTGTTGGTGGTTATGTGATGGTGATGATGATAGTGATGGTGCTGATAAAAATAATAACAGCAATGAGAGGGAGAGGAGAAGAAGACGAAGAGGAGGGAGGAAGGTAGGGGACAGGGTGTACGGGGGGGGGGGAGAAGAAGAAGAAGAAGAGGAGGAGTTAGAGAAGAAGTATAACAGGCCTAAACAGAGAGAGAGAGAGAGAGAGAGAGAGAGAGAGAGAGAGAGAGAGAGAGAGTGAGAAAGAGAGAGGAAAATAGAATCCCACATCCTAAACACTGCACCTCGCTAAAAAAAAAAAAAAAGGAAAAGAAGAGAAATAAACAAAAACTAAATCGAACAAACATCCAAAGACGTTAGTGAACTTAGTGTCTTCATCTCCGACTTCCGAGCAGCGCAACAAGAAGAAAAATGCGTCGATAATGCCAACCTTTCGCGCCGGTTAACCCATTAACAACCATAACCAACCATACCTCAGCATAATTAAGCTATAAACCCGAACAAAATCAACCAAATTCCACACTACCGAATCCACCACAACCTCACCATTACCCCACAACCATTAAAATTCACCATAGAGCAAAACTAAAGCAAATTCCCTACAGATCGTACGCCCGGCAGAGCGGCGGAGGGCGGTGGTTGGTGCCAGAAGCCGCAAGGGAAAGTTCGTATATGTCAAGTTGGCGGCGAATACCATTCTACCAAACGTCAACCACCCTGGTATTACCGCTAGGCAACAAGCACCCACGAGAAGGATATAACGTATTTAAACCAAGTCCAATTATTATTCCGATCTTAGCAAGAGAAGAAAAATCATAATATATACATAAAAATCGGCAGCTCCCTCTTTCGCGCCATAATCGCAAATCATTAGTCAATACTTCCGTATTTCCTCGCTCAAAAAATGACCCCCAAACCACTCAAATATAAATAAATGAAATAAAATAACTGCATCAACTAATCCATCACAAATAAAAGAAATAGAAGCCGGACTGCCCGCCCTTAGACCGCAGTCACGTGACCAATAAACATTCGATATGTCAATAGTTCAATTCACAAGTCACGTGACCGGTTCTGTATCATCAAACACGTTTATAGTTTTAATTCTTTTTAGTTACTCTAGTGAAAAAAAATAACATAAGGCCATTAAACATAATAAGAATGCGTTTATGAAAAAAAAAATATATATATATATAACACCATTTTCGAGAAATAATCAAATAACTTAAAATAAAGAATAAATATTAAATATCGCCCATTAATAATCACGGATAATACAATTAATCAAAATATATAACAAAGTAAACATTGTCTATAAGCAAACAAAGAACTACAACAAACAATAAACCAAGCTAATCAAAACAACAACGAACATACACCACCAATAAAAAAATCAATCAAATCAACAAACAAAAAAAAAACAAGAACAAACGCACAATTACAACCAAGACGAACGAAGAAAAACAAACCAAGTATCCTACAAACAAACAAACAAACAACAACATTCCCTTCGACAGAACTTGCCTGATTCGCCAGTCTTGGTTCAGGAATTTTCATTTTTTTTCACTCTTAGGAAATAATATCTAATGATGATGATGAGGAGGAGGAAGTTGGCAGTGGTGGTGGTGATGAAGAAGTAAGTGATGTGATATTGATGTGATGTTGGTGATGATGTGATGGTGATGATGATGATGAAGCTAGCGATGGTGGCGGTGGTGATGAGGAAGTAAGTGATGTGATATTGATGTGATGTTGGTGTTGATGATGATGAAGCTGGCGATGGTGGTGGTGATGGTGATGAAGTAGGTGACGTGATAAAGATGTGATGTTGGTGGTTGTGAGAGGGTGATGGTGATGATGATAGTGATGGTGCTGATAAAAATAATAAAAGCAATGATATAAAAATAATGATAATGATATAAATAACAAATATAATAATAAAAAATTAAAAGAAAATGACTTTCAAGATAGACAACAAATACCACCATCATCAAAATCATAAATAACGACCATAATAACTACAATTCGAACACTAATAATAACAACAACATCACTCTTAAAACGAAAGAAATCAAAACCACAATAATAGCAATGCTATGAAATCTCTATCTCTGTCTCTGTCTCTTTTTTTTCTCTCTCTTTCTTTCTCTCACTTTCTTTCTCTTTCTCTCTCTCCTTCTCCTTTTTTTCTTTCTTTCTTTCTTTCTTTCTTTCTCTCTCTCTCTCTCTCTCTCTCTCTCTCTCTCTCTCTCTCTCTCTCTCTCTCTCTCTCTCTCTCTCTCTCTCTCTCTCTCTGTGTCTCTGTCTCTCCCTCTCCCTCCCCCTCCCTCTCTCCCTCCCCCTCCCTCTCCCTCCCTCCCTCCCTCTCTCTCTCCCTCCCCCTCCCTCTCCCCCTCCCCCTCCTCTCTCTCCCTCCCTTTCCCTCTCCCTCTCACTACCTCTCTTAAATCAAGATAAAAATTAAATCCATCATCAGGTGTCATTGCAGCGCCATTTTCCCACGCTTCCGTAGATCACACGAGCGAAGGAAAACACAGGCTATGAAACCGAGGCGAGGAATTTCCGAGGGGGATAGCTGTGCGTAGTCATTGCCATCAAAACATATTTATTGTCTGTTGGTATTTTTTTATTCATTTATTCGTTTGTTTATTTATTTATTAATTTATTATTATTTTATTTTATTTTTTAGTATTGTCATTATCATTTTATTTATTTATTATTACTATTATTGTTATTATTATTATATATATATATATATATATATATATATATATATATATATATATATATATATATATTTTTTTTTTTTTTTTGGGGGGGGGGGGTGTTGATGTGTGCGTGCGTGCGTACGTGCGAGCGTGTGTGTGTAGATAAACACATATACTAGCACACAAACTCTCCATTCTCCTGTCTCTCTCTCTCTCTCTCTCTCTCTTTCTATCTGTATCAGTGGGTAAATTTTTCTATATCATACGAACTTGAACACACACACACACACACACGCACGCACACAAACCCCTTCACACTACACAAGAGCACCACAACGGCCCCAAACTACACCATACACCAAAACCCTATTCACAATACGCAACTTCATATCCACACCATTATAAGCTCCCAAAATTTAATATTTGATAGCTTCTAAAACAACCCGCCTCTAATTATATATACATAAAAAACTAATTAAAATTTTCTTTTCATCATAAAATTTTTTTTTAAATCTTTATCTCTCTTTAATGTCTTGATTAGGCCTATTTAGATTATTATCTCGATTGCTCATCATCTTTTTATCAATTTATCTTGTCTACGTGGTTCCATTTATCATTTTTTTTTACTTGTGAAATTTAATGACAATGAAATCACTTCATAATCATGATTGAACAAATCTTATACTTTAATACTGCGGATAAAAGAACTCGAGTGAACGCACACAATGAAACAATTTCCGGCGGGATTCTCCGCTCTCAACATATGCACGTATACACAAGTATACATACATACATGCGCACACACATGTACATGCACATGCACATGCACATGCACACACACACACACACACACATATATATATATATATATATATATATATATATATATATATATATATACATATATATATATATATATATATATATATATATATATATATATATATAGATAGAGAGAGAGAGAGAGAGAGAGAGAGAGAGAGAGAGAGAGAAGGAGGAGGAGAGGGAAGAGAATGAGGAGGAAGGAGGAGGAGAGGGAAGAGAATGAGGAGGAAGGAGGAGGAGAGGGAAGAGAATGAGGAGGAAGGAGGAGGAGAGGGAAGAGAATGAGGAGGAAGGAGGAGGAGAGGGAAGAGAATGAGGAGGAAGGAGGAGGAGAGGGAAGAGAATGAGGAGGAAGGAGGAGGAGAGGGAAGAGAATGAGGAGGAAGGAGGAGGAGAGGGAAGAGAATGAGGAGGAAGGAGGAGGAGAGGGAAGAGAATGAGGAGGAAGGAGGAGGAGAGGGAAGAGAATGAGGAGGAAGGAGGAGGAGAGGGAAGAGAATGAGGAGGAAGGAGGAGGAGAGGGAAGAGAATGAGGAGGAAGGAGGAGGAGAGGGAAGAGAATGAGGAGGAAGGAGGAGGAGAGGGAAGAGAATGAGGAGGAAGGAGGAGGAGAGGGAAGAGAATGAGGAGGAAGGAGGAGGAGAGGGAAGAGAATGAGGAGGAAGGAGGAGGAGAGGGAAGAGAATGAGGAGGAAGGAGGAGGAGAGGGAAGAGAATGAGGAGGAAGGAGGAGGAGAGGGAAGAGAATGAGGAGGAAGGAGGAGGAGAGGGAAGAGAATGAGGAGGAAGGAGGAGGAGAGGGAAGAGAATGAGGAGGAAGGAGGAGGAGAGGGAAGAGAATGAGGAGGAAGGAGGAGGAGAGGGAAGAGAATGAGGAGGAAGGAGGAGGAGAGGGAAGAGAATGAGGAGGAAGGAGGAGGAGAGGGAAGAGAATGAGGAGGAAGGAGGAGGAGAGGGAAGAGAATGAGGAGGAAGGAGGAGGAGAGGGAAGAGAATGAGGAGGAAGGAGGAGGAGAGGGAAGAGAATGAGGAGGAAGGAGGAGGAGAGGGAAGAGAATGAGGAGGAAGGAGGAGGAGAGGGAAGAGAATGAGGAGGAAGGAGGAGGAGAGGGAAGAGAATGAGGAGGAAGGAGGAGGAGAGGGAAGAGAATGAGGAGGAAGGAGGAGGAGAGGGAAGAGAATGAGGAGGAAGGAGGAGGAGAGGGAAGAGAATGAGGAGGAAGGAGGAGGAGAGGGAAGAGAATGAGGAGGAAGGAGGAGGAGAGGGAAGAGAATGAGGAGGAAGGAGGAGGAGAGGGAAGAGAATGAGGAGGAAGGAGGAGGAGAGGGAAGAGAATGAGGAGGAAGGAGGAGGAGAGGGAAGAGAATGAGGAGGAAGGAGGAGGAGAGGGAAGAGAATGAGGAGGAAGGAGGAGGAGAGGGAAGAGAATGAGGAGGAAGGAGGAGGAGAGGGAAGAGAATGAGGAGGAAGGAGGAGGAGAGGGAAGAGAATGAGGAGGAAGGAGGAGGAGAGGGAAGAGAATGAGGAGGAAGGAGGAGGAGAGGGAAGAGAATGAGGAGGAAGGAGGAGGAGAGGGAAGAGAATGAGGAGGAAGGAGGAGGAGAGGGAAGAGAATGAGGAGGAAGGAGGAGGAGAGGGAAGAGAATGAGGAGGAAGGAGGAGGAGAGGGAAGAGAATGAGGAGGAAGGAGGAGGAGAGGGAAGAGAATGAGGAGGAAGGAGGAGGAGAGGGAAGAGAATGAGGAGGAAGGAGGAGGAGAGGGAAGAGAATGAGGAGGAAGGAGGAGGAGAGGGAAGAGAATGAGGAGGAAGGAGGAGGAGAGGGAAGAGAATGAGGAGGAAGGAGGAGGAGAGGGAAGAGAATGAGGAGGAAGGAGGAGGAGAGGGAAGAAAATGAGGAGGAAGGAGGAGGAGAGGGAAGAGAATGAGGAGGAAGGAGGAGGAGAGGGAAGAGAATGAGGAGGATGGAGGAGGAGAGGGAAGAGAATGAGGAGGAAGGAGGAGGAGAGGGAAGAGAACGTGGAGGAAGGAGGAGGAGAGGGAAGAGAATGTGGAGGAAGGAGGAGGAGAGGGAAGAGAATGAGGAGGAAGGAGGAGGAGAGGGAAGAGAATGAGGAGGATGGAGGAGGAGAGGGAGAGAATGAGGAGGAAGAGAGGTAAGAAAATGAGGAAGGAGGAGTAGAGGGAAGAGAATGAGGAGGAAGGAGGAAGGAGGAAGGAGGAAGAAGGTGAGGAAGGAGGATGCAGGAAGAGGAAGAGGAAGAGGCTGAGATAAGGAAGGACGAAGTCCCAACAAAAAAGAAAAAAGAAAGAAAACAAAGGAAACGAAATATAAAGAAAAACAAAAAAAATAAAAAAAAATAAATTACGACAAATAGACCGAGATGAAGAACATACCAATATCTATAATAACAACAATAAAAACAGTACAAAACCAATCAGTAGTGCCTGCTCCCTACCCCTACCCCTACCCCCAATGCCAGTGACTGCGAAACACGCCCAAGTTAACATCATCTCAAGACTGACTTACTTGAAGGCGGTCGAGCAAGAGAATATCCGGTGACTCAGCTGTGCCAAGGTTTCTGGGCAACGATGGTGGTGAAGATGAGGATGAGGATGATGATGATAAAGTGATGGTGAAGATGAGGATGGTGATGATAAAGTGATGGTGAAGATGAGGATGGTGATGATA
>BOPN01002134.1:45000-52500 GCA_017312705.2 Penaeus japonicus
CGAGTGACCGAACGAACGAATGAGCGAAAGAGTAAACGAGTGACCGAATGAGCGAAAGATTAAACGAACGAGTGAGCGAAAGAGTAAACGAGTGACCGAATGAGCGAAAGAGTAAACGAGTGACCGAATGAGCGAAAGAGTAAACGAGTGACCGAAAGAGTGACCGAATGAGCGAAAGAGTAAACGAGCGAATGAATGAACGGGCGAACGAGTAAACGAGCGAACGAGCGAGCGCGCGGGAGTTTGGCGATGACCTCTGACCCCCGCGGAATTCGGCCAGGGTTGCCAACATGCCCGCTGGTGAGGCTGCAGGGTGACCTCTACCAAGGATGGCCGCCCCCCTCCCCCCTCCCCATCTCCCTCCAGGTCCGCCCGCCCAGGTGACGGTCGCTACTTCCTGCACTTGCCGCCAGGGGGCCGCGCCCGCGCACGCATAAACGTACATACATGCTGACATACATAAACACACACTAACGCATAAATACATACATATCTACACTAATGCATTCACACAAAAATCGCAAATTAACACATAAAAGACAAAAATACAACCATACAATCCGAACACTTACACTTACATCCATGCCTACCCCCTCCCCCCCTCCGTAAACGCACACACACACACACACACACACACAGCCACGTACATACACCCATGACCCCCCGCCCTCCCCTACCAACGCACACATGTACACCAGCGGCGCCTATCCTCACATTCGAGATATAAACAAAAGACTATCGCGCCAAAAAAGGACCGGTGAGCCATTCATAGAGCGGGGAGAGAAAGACCTTGAACGCTGCAAATGTGTCATTCTCTCTCTCTCTCTCTCTCTCTCTCTCTCTCCCCCCCCCCCTCTCTCTCTCTCTCTCTCTCTCTCTCTCTCTCTCTCTCTCTCTCTCTCTCTCTCTCTCTCTCTCTCTCTCTCTCTCTCTCTCTCTCTCTCTCCCTCTCTCTCTCTCTCTCTCTTTCCCCCTCTCTCTCTCTCTCTCTCTCTCTCTCTCTCTCTCTCTCTCTCTCTCTCTCTCTCTCTCTCTCTCTCTCTCTCTCTCTCTCTCTCTCTCTCTCTCTCTCTCTCTCTCTCTCTCTCTCTCTCTCTCTCTCTCTCTCTCTCTCTCTTTCCCACTCTCTCTCTCTCTCTCTCTCTCTCTCTCTCTCTCTCTCTCTCTCTCTCTCTCTCTCTCTCTCTCTCTCTCTCTCTCTCTCTCTCTCTCTCCAGTGAACACAAAACTGAAAACTAAAGAGTTTAGTATCTTCCCATCCTCATCCTCATTTCCCTCCTCATAATCTCTCCTCTTCCACCTCCTCCTGCCCTCTCTCTCCTCGTTTTCCTCTTCCTCTCCCTTGCACCTTCTTCCTTCCATCTCCCTCTCCTTCCCCCCTCATTCTCCAATTCCCTTTCCCTCCTCCCTCTCTCTCTCTCATCCCTCTCCTACCCCCCTCTCTCTCTCTCTCTCTCTCTCTCTCTCTCTCTCTCTCTCTCTCTCTCTCTCTCTCTCTCTCTCCCTCCTCCTTCCCCCTACTCTCTTTCCTCCTCCTTCCCCCCTCTCTCCTCTCCCCCCCTTCCCCCTCACTCCCCCCTTCCCCCTCTCTCCTCCTCCCCCTCCCTCTTCCACAGCGCCACAAACACAGTAGGTCAAAGTCATCCATTATGCATAGAACAAGGACGCCCCTTCCTACCTGGACATATCCTACCTGCCTCGATCTACCTGTAATCTACCCATCTCATCTTCCTGCCGTTTTCTCGAAGCAAATTTATTTGGCCTCAATTTGCAAAGCAGCTCTCGTGGTCGTAAACAGGGGGATTATTATCATAATTTATTGCATTTTTTTTTTTGGGGGGGGGGGTTGAGGGGGTGCATGTGTAAAAAGTATGTACTTCAGTGTCTCTTGCAAGTAAGTTTTCGTTTTAATTTATTCAGTTTCATTAAAAAATATCAGGATTTTTTTTTTCTAAGCACAAATATGAGGTGTATTTTCCAAAGAAGAAGAGGAAGAAAGAGGAGAAGATGGAGAAGAATAAAAATAGGAAGAAGATAAAAGAGGAAGAATAAAAAAAATAGGAAGAAGAAAAAAAGAGAAAGGAGAAGAAGAAAAGAAGAAGAAGAAAAAAAACGAACGTTCACCACCTCCTAACTTCCTCTTACGCAATGTATCCCAACTTCCCACTCCATTCCTTGACTTCCTTCCTTCCTTCACATCCAATTAAATGTCTCACTAAGATTCTAGCTTCGAATGACGGAGGCCACGCCCAACGCACTCGCTTTGCTATTATACGTCATTATAACCATTAGCTTAGACCATTACCCGTCGTGCTATTTTACTGTAATTATAGGGTATATCTCCTATATTCTACGAAAATATATTTATCATATTTTACTTCTTAATACAGTGTATATAGGTCACATCTTACTATTTCATTTTACTATAGTATGTCTACCATATTTTACAATTGCACTATATTATATCAATCATGTTTCACTATTTCACTAGTATATCAATCATGTTTTACTCTCTCACTATAGTATATCAATCATGTTTTACTATCTCACTATAGTATGCCTATGCTATTTTGCTAATTCACTATACTATAACTATCACATTCTACTATCTTACTATAGCCGGTGTAGAATCGTATAAAATAATAGTTTTTTAAAAGCTTGTTTCGATCTGTGACGTCACAAAGGAGTAACGGAGATAACAGTTTTTTTTCTAATCTTAACTTGCTTTTCACTTTTCTTGTTTTTTCTTTGTTTGTTTGTTTTCTCATCTTATTGGTTCTCTTTTTGTGATCAGGCAAACAGACAATCCGACAAAAGAAGTCTTTGTTCTTTTTTTCTACTATTCATAAAATAGAAGAAGGAAAAAGGAAAAGAACCAAAGAAGGAGGAGGAGGAGAAGAAGAAGAACAGGAGGAGGAGGAGGAGGAGGTGGAGGAGAAAAACAAGAAAAATAAACAACAGCAACACAATCCAAAACATGTAATTAAAGACAACTACTGTGTCAACGGTTTCTACCGCCCCCCCCTTCCCATCCCCCTCCCCCTTTCACCCTCTCAACACCTCCATCCAAAAATCCTGGGTGGTCCTTTCACCACCACCCCCCTCCTCCCCCCCATCCCATAAGACCCCTTCTCCTCTCTCCCTTCCTTCCCTCCCCACTCCTCCTCCTCCTCCTCCTCCTCCTCCTCTCTCCCTCCCCCAATCCTCCTTCCCTCCCTCCCCCTCCTCCTTCCCTCTCTCCCTCCCTCCCCCCATCCTCCTCTTTCCCTCCCCCATCCTCCTCCTTCCCTCCCTCCCTCCCCCCATCCTCCTCTTTCCCTCCCCCATCCTCCTCCTTCCCTCCCTCCTCCTCCCCCCATCCTCCTCCTTCCCTTCCTCCCCCCATTCTCCTCCTCCTCCCTCCTCCCCCCCATCCTCATTTTTCAACCGCGGCCGCACCATCGCCGTCACTATCATCATCATCATGACCACCATTCGTCATCCCCGGCGTAGAGGTCGGGGCGCGGTCATCACCATCGTCATCATTATTATCATCCCGACAGCAAGAGGATGCTTTGAAGAGGGAGGGAAGGAGGGAGGGAAAGGGGGAGGGAGAGGGAGAGGGAAAGGGAAAGGGCGAGGGAAAGGTGGAGGGAGAGGGAAAGGGGAAAGGGGGGGAGGGAAAGGGGGAGGGGGGGAGGGAGGGAGGGAGGGAGGGAGGGAGGGAGGGAGAGAGAGAAAGAGAGAGTGAGAGAGAGAAAGAGAGAGAGAGAGAGTGAGAGAGAGAGAGAGAGAGAGAGAGAGAGAGAGAGAGAGAGAGAGAGAGAGAGAGAGAGAGAGAGAGTCCCCGTGACCAATCACTTCCCGAGCCTCTGATTGGTCGCCGCAAACGCGTGTCCCTTTGATTAATCCAACCAATTAGCACCGAGCTCACTGCCAATTGGCCAAGATCAATAATTCCGCCCACGCGATTGGTCAGAGATCAATCGTTATCTGCCACCTGATTGGTCGAGCGACATAAATCCCGCACGAGGAAGCCATAAATCCCGGCCGGTGATTGGTCGAGGCCATCCATTTCTGATCGCTGATTGAACACCGCCTTATATGCACACTGACCGACGGCGCCACGGCCTGATAACCGGATACGCACACGCAATCGCCGACGCTCGTGTGCGTCGGGGAAAACGCACACGAGTATGATGTGTAGGGAAACGCACATCTATGTATGTATGCTGTGTAGGGAAACGCACACCTATGTATGTATGCTGTGTAGGGAAACGCACACCTATGTATGTATGCGTCGAGGAAAACGCACACCTATGTATGTATGATGTGTAGGGAAACGGACATCTATGTATGTATGCTGTGTAGGGAAACGCACACCTATGTATGTATGTTGTGTAGGGAAACGCACACCTATGTATGTATGCTGTGTAGGGAAACGCACACCTATGTATGTTTATTATGTAGGGAAACGTACACTTATGAATGAACACACACACACACACTTTTGTACATACAAATATATTCATAAACTGTCTCACGCACATGCACACATACATCCAGACAAAAAGTGATAAAGACAACCCAGAAATAAGTATAAGGATAAAAGTAATAATAATAAGTATAATCATTATCATTATCACAATACCCGTAACATAAATAATAACAATAATAACAACAACAACAATAATAATAATAATAATAAGGCAATCATTGATTCACTTACTACTAAAGACTCCTCCAAGAGGCTCAACATACCTGTAAAAAGAAAAATATATAAGTTAATACTCATATGGCGAAAATATAAAATATACTATTAACTACTTTAAATAAAATGACACATCATATCTATTTATATATCAATCAAAACGCTAGAAATCCAACTTACAGAACATATAGAAAATATAAAACATATTTTTATACATTTAATCCGCCTTTCCCCCCCTCCCCCCATTCCCTTACCCTCATCCTACCTCCCTCTACCCCCTCCCCTCCTTCCCTTTCCTTACCTTCCTCTAACCCTTCCCTCCCCCTACCCACACCTCCACTCCATCAATCCACCCCCACCCCCCTCCCCACCCCCACCCCACATAGACCTTCCCGCAAGCGACTCGGGTTATCTATCATCACCGCCGCCACCATCACCGCAGGCATTGTGTTGTCACTTCCCACACTGCTGATGTTCCTGCCAACATTGTCTGTTACTTGAGAAGGAAATTTTTTATCGACATATTTTTATGTTTTTTATGTTTTTTTTTCTATAGATACTGTTGTTGTTTGTTTCCTCTTGGTATTTTCACTTGTTTTTTTTATACTTTCTTCGACTCTCTCTCTCTCTCTCCTATTCAGAACTATTATAATCATTACCATTCATAATCTCTACCAACACCACATCACCATCATAAATATCACAGCCACTACCACACCACACTATCGTCACTACCAACAATATCACAATCACCACACTGCCCTCATTACCACCAACACAATCACCAGACTGCCACCACTACCAGTACCACCATCACAATCACCACACTACCACCACTGCCACACATAGCCGCAAATCGCTAAATACCAGGAACTACCTTGGTGTCAAGGTGTCAATGCGCGGTGTCACTCGACCGAACGTAGGGCAGAGGCGGCCGCGTGACACACATCGAGCTGACACCTGACACCTGACACCCAGCGACACCGGATGTTCGTTGTGTCCAAAAATAAAAGCAAATTTGCATTTTGTTTTTCGCTGTTAGCATGTTCCCCTTTTTGTGTTTATCTTTGTTTCATTGAGGTTCTCTCTCTCTCTCTCTCTCTCTCTCTCTCTCTCTCTCTCTCTTTCTTTCTCTTCCTCTCTCTCTCTCTCTCTCTCTCTCTCTCTCTCTTTCTTTCTCGTTCTCTTTCTCTCTCTCTTTCTTTCTCTCTCTCTTTCTCTCTCTCTCTCTCTCTCTCTCTCTCTCTCTCTCTCTCTCTCTCTCTCTCTCTCTCTCTCTCTCTCTCTCTCTTCCTCTCTCTCTCTCTCTCTCTCTCTCTCTCTCTCTCTCTCTCTCTCTCTCTCTCTCTCTCTCTCTCTCTCTCTCTCTCCCTTTCGTTTCATCTTCGTCTTTTCTTTTCACTTTTTTTCTATTCCATTTCCCCTTCGCTTCGTATAGGCCTATATTTTTTTCTAGGCGTGAATAAACTTTTACATTTCTATTGATCAACTTGATCATCAAAGGAAAAAATAATTTCCGTGGAATATGTGAGAGAGAGAGAGAGAGAGAGAGAGAAGGGGGGGGAAAGTGAGAGAGAGAGAGTGAGAGAGGGAGAGAAGAGGGGGAGGGAGAAGGAGAGGGAGAGAGAGAGAGAGAGAGAGGGAGAGATAGAGAGGGAGGGAGAGAGGGAGGGAGGGAGGGAGGGAGGGAGGGAGGGAGAGAGAGGGAGGGAGAGAGACAGAGAGAGAAAGAGAGAGAGAGAGGTTAAAGGAGGAAGAGGAAGAGGAAGATAAGGAGCAGAAGAAGTGAATGCTTGTGATAATGAGACGCAATTACACCCCCTCCCCCTCCCCCTCTCAGGCGCGTGCTGGGGCAACGGTTTTTGGCGCCGGGACCCCTCCCCTCTTCCCCTTCTCCCCTCCTCGTTTGATCTTCCTCTTCCTCCTCAGACTACTTACACCCCCCCCCCTCCCTCCTCCTCCTCGCTTTCTCTTCCTTCTCCTCCTTCTTTGCTGCTCTTCCTCCCCCTCCTCCTCCTCCTCCTTTTCCCTCTCCTACCTCCTCCTCCTCCTTTTGCCTCTTCTACCTCCTTTCCCCCCCTCCTCCTCCTTCGCCTCGCTCGTTCTTGACCTGCGCGTTTTCTGTCATTATTTTTTTCTTCACATTGACTCCGTCTCTTCTCTTTGCTTTGTTGTTTTTCTTGCCTTGGCACTTTTGTTGTTAATTCTAATAATGCCATAATCCCTATCATCATTATTATATTTATTATTTCATTAAGTCATTATTATCATCATTATCAATATAATCATCATCATCACTATTACTATCATTATTATAATTATTATTATCATTACCCTAATAATAATTATCATTATTATCATTCCCTTTAATCTTGCTTTCTTTTCATCCGTTTTGTTCACTTATTCTTATTCTAGAACATTTCCTAAAGAGAGAGGGAAAAAAATGCGAGGTAGAATTACTGAGAAAAGAAAGAAAGAAAGATACAAAAAGCAGATGGAAAGAGAGAGAAAGAGAGAAAAGAAGAGGGACTAAATCCTCCCTCCGCGCCCCCCCTCCCCCTACCTCCCTCCGACCCACTACAAATCCCATTTAAATCATTTCCAT
Organism: Penaeus japonicus; assembly: GCA_017312705.2. NCBI lineage: Eukaryota > Metazoa > Arthropoda > Malacostraca > Decapoda > Penaeidae > Penaeus > Penaeus japonicus. The sequence continues at coordinate 52,296 of BOPN01002134.1, forward strand.
CTCCCTTTCATGCCCTCCCTGCATAAACATTCATTATCCACGTCTTAATAACGCCGCCCTTTTAGGAAATCCCGCCCCCATCCCCTACCCTTCTCCCCCCTCCCTTCTCTCTCACTTCACTTCCCTTCCCTTCCTTCCCTCCCACCCTCCTTTCCCTCCCCTTCCCCCTCCGTCCTTTCCCTCTCCTTCCCCCCCTCCCTCCTTT
>BOPN01002134.1:62500-67500 GCA_017312705.2 Penaeus japonicus
TGGCCAGGACAAGGCATTACGAGAGGGGAGGGGGTATGGGGGGCATGGGGGAGGAAGAGGAGTAGGGGCAAGGAGGAGAAGAGGAGAAGTAGTATGAGCGTGAGAGGGGTAAGAAGAGTAAAACGGATAGGAGAGGGGGCGAAAGAGAGAAAGAGAAAGAGAAAGAGAGAGAGAGGAGAGAGAGAGGGAGAGAGAGAGAGAGAGAGAGAGAGAGAGAGAGAGAGAGAGAGAGAGAGAGAGAGAGAGAGAGAGAGAGAGAGAGAGAGAGAGAGAGAGAGAGAGAGAGGAAGAGGATAGAGAGAGGAGAGGAAAGAAAAGAGAGAGGACGGGGGGGAGGAGGACACGCACGCACGCACGCACGCACACACACACACACACACACACACACACACACGCACACACTTACGCACACACACACAGCAACCCACAGGGAGAACCCACAGGACGGCTCTCCGGACAATTTGTGCTCCCGTGAAGGTAAAGGTTATGTATTAGGCATGACAAGGGAGGGGTGGGGAGGGGGGGAAGGGGAAGGTTGGAAAGGGGGTAGGGGAGGGGGGGAAAGGGAAGGTTGGAAAGGGTATAGGGGAGGGGGGGCAGGGGAAGGTTGGAGAGGGGATAGGGAAGGGGGGGCAGGGGAAGGTTGGAGAGGGGGTAGGGGAGGGGGGAAGGGGAAGGTTGGAAAGGGGGTAGGGGAGGGGGGAAAGGGAAGGTTGGAAAGGGGATAGGGGAGGGGGGGGCAGGGGAAGGTTGGAAAGGGGGTAGGGGAGGGGGTAGGGGAAGGGGTTGGAAGACAAATCTGTTTCCTGTGTCATCGTTCCGAAGGCTCTCCACACTCCTTCCCTTTAATGCAAGGTGTATAGGCTGCCCATTGTCTTCTTGAGCAACAATCATCATTCTCACTATCATCATCCTTATCATCATCTTCATTATTATTGTTGTTATTTGTCTTGTCAACAGTATCATTATGATCAATATTTCATCACATTACTATTATCCTCATTATCAGGATCGTTACTAATTGTTATTATTATCAGTAATAGGCTATCACCTTTTCTTCATTCGATAAATTCGTTCTGCAAGATAAATATACTAAAAGCAATGCAAAAAAAAGAAAAAGAAAAAAATAAATAAATAAAATAAATGAATAAATAAATATATATATATATATATATATATATATATATATATATATATATATATATATATATATATATATATATATATATATATACACATATATATTAGATTTGAAATAAACTAAATCAGAGTATGAATAAGAAAAGGAAAAGAATTGAAGAAAAAAAGGAAAAAGAAAGAAAAAAAAAAACAAGAAATAGAGAAAAAGAGAGAGAGAAAAAAAAGAAAACACCGAAGAAGAAGGCCATTCAGAACGAACAAACCAAAGCACACACCCCTCCCCCCCAACCCCTCCCCCCCCCCAGGCCAGCTTTCACCCTCCTGCGGAAAAGCGACAGCGGCGGAGCGACGACAAGAGAAACGACAGACAATGCCCCCCCACACCCCCCCCACCCCCACTCTCCGCCTCGATGACCTTAACGGACAGTACTTTAGATCTCGTGGAAGGGAGGGGAGGGGGAAAGGAGGGAGCGAGGGAGGGAGGGAGGGGAGGGAGGGAAGGAGAGAGGGAGGGGAGAGGGGAGGGAGGGAGGGAAAGAGGGGGAGGGGGAAAGGGAAGGAGGGAGAGGTAAGGTGGGGGAATGTGGAAGAGAGGGGGAAGGGAGAGAGGGGGGAGGGAAAGGTAGGGAGTGGATGGGGGGGGAGGGAGAGAGGGAGAGGAAGGGAGAGAGACAGAGAGAAAGACAGAGAGATAGATCATGGCTTCTTGTAGTAACCACAGTCGAGCGACCCCTGACCCGCCCCCCTCCCCCTCCCCCCGACTTTCCTCACCGCAGCGCTGACCAAAGGAACTTCCATCCTGGCAATGATATAACGTCCCCACTCATTTCCCTCATGTACCGCTGTCATTACCATTATATATCCTATCACTACCCTCACTTCCAACATCATTATCACCATCATCACCATCACTTCAGTGTATCATTGCTCACTATCACTGCCACTATCATTATCATCACCATTACCACAACCATCATCATTATCATCATCATCACTCTCACCGACTACCATTGTCATCATCACTACCATCACTAACACCATCATCATCACCACCGTTCTTACCATCACCATTACCCCCCCCCCCCAACCCTTAAGTCTTATCACCACCAGCGCCACCATCATCTTCATCATCATTTCCCTCATTCCTCCGCGCCCATCTACCATGTCCATCATTTTTTAAAACCACTCCCCCGCGTCCACCTTCCATCTACCTCCCCCCCCCTCCATTTCTTAAAATCACCTACCATTCTCCATCTACCATCCACCGTCTACTACCTACCATTCACCATCCTCCATCTACTGTCTACCATTGCCCATCAATCATCTACCACTCACTATCCACCATCCATCATCTACCACCTACCACCCACCATCCACCATCTACCACCTACCATCCACCATCCACCATCTACCACCCACCATCCTCCATCTACCACCTACCATCCTCCATCTACCACCCACCATCCACCATCCTCCATCTACCATTTACCATCCACCATCTACCGCCCACCGACTAGCCAAGGTGGTCGCTAAGAGGTAGACGGCTTCTTGAAAAGAGATTCCCAAACCAGACCCGGTGTCTTCGGGTAGACGACGAGGCAAGGCAGGTAGGGAGATTATCTTAAATTGCCCTGTGCGGGGTTTGGGGGGGAAGGGGAGGGGAAGGGAGGGGATAGGGGGAAGAGGGAAGGGGAGGGGAAGGGAGGGGGAGGCAGGTGGTGGAAGGGAGGGGGAGGCAGGTGGTGGAAGGGAGGGGGAGACAGGTGGTGGAGGGAAGGGAGAGTGAGAAGGAAAGGGAGAGGGGAGAGAGGCAGGTGAAGGGGAAGGAGAGAAAGAGAGGAGAAGAAGGGGAAAAGGAGAGAGGGAGAGAGGCAAGTGGTGGAGGAAAGGAAGAGAGGAGAGAAAAAGAGAGGGAGGGGAAGGGAGAGAGGAGGGAAGAAGAAAGAAGAGAGGGAGGGGCAGGGAGAGAGGAGGGAAGAAGAAAGAAGAGGGGGAGGCAGGTGATGGAGGCGAGAGGAAGAGGCAGGTAAGGGAAGAAAGGGAGAAGAGGACAAGGATAGGGAAAAGAAAAGGAGAGGATACAGAGGGAGGTAGGAAGTTTAGAGGACGTAGAGGGAGAGGGAGAGGGAGAGGGAGAGGGTAAGGGAGAGGGTGAGGGGAAGGAGGAGGGGAGGGGGAGATGGAGTGGGAGAGGTGGGGGAAGAGAGATTGCGAGGACGGCCACTCCCTCATGACAGAAACGCTGGCTATTTCCCTACTGGAGGCTTCTTGTCTTATATTTCCTCTCTCTCTCTCTCTCTCTCTCTCTCTCTCTCTCTCTCTCTCTCTCTCTCTCTCTCTCTCTCTCTCTCTCTCTCTCTCTCTACCTCTCCCCCATCTGTCCCCCTCTCTCTCCCTCCATCTCCCTATCCAACTCTCCCTCTCTCTCCCTCCATCTCCCAATCCAACTCTCCCTCTCCCTCCTACCCCCATCCCTCTCCCTCCATCTCCCAATCCAACTCTCCCTCTCCCTCTCCCTCCTTCCCCCATCTTCCTCCCTCCCTCCCTCTCCCTCTCAGAAAGCGGAAACAGACAAGGGCAAAGCGAGAAACGCCAAAAAAAAAGGCTCTGGAAAAACGAACTAACTTTCCCTAATGACCCAAAACCAACAACAAAGGCAATTATTCCCGTCTTTGTGAGGTGTTGAAGCCGTTTCCTCCTCGGTCCTGCCTGCCCTCGGCCACTGGCTCTCCCTCTTCGACTTCGTCTGTCTGTCTGTCTGTCTGTCTGTCTGTGTCTGTCTGCCTGTCCCCTCTCTCTCTTTGTTCTATCCGCCTCTTCTTCTCTCCTCTTCTTCTCTCCTCCTCTTCTTCTTCTTCTTCTTCTTCTTCTTCTTCTTCTTCTTCTTCTTCTTCTTCTTCTTCTTCTTCTTCTTCTTCTTCTTCTTCTTCTTCTTCTTCCCTCCCTCTCCCCCTTAGCATTCGACCCTCCAGCGGGCTCCATTACCTGGTAATTAATACCCTTATCCAAAGCGACCTTCCTGTTTGTCCCGCCCCTTAGGTGACACCGCGCCTGCCCCCCCCCCCCACCTCCCTCTCTCCTCCTCCTCCTCCTCCCCCTCTTCTGCTGCTTCTTCTTCTTACTCTTTTCTCTCTTCCTCCTTCTATCTATCACTCTCTTTTCACATCTTCCTCTCTCGCTTTCTCACTCCCTCTCTAACTCTCTCCCTCTATCTCCTTCACTCACTTACCCCCCCCCCCTCTCTCTCCTTCTACCTTCCTTCTCCTTTCTCCCTGCTCCCCTTCTTCTCTCCCCCTACACTGACCACGCCCACCCAAAGCCCATTCGCTTGTCAAAGGCACAGATAACATTGCAACATTTCTTTCCATACGATTGCAACTTTTTTTTTTTTTTTTGGGGGGGGAGGGAAAGGAGGGAGGAAGGGTTGGAGAGAGAGAGAGGGATGGCAGGAGGGAATGAAGGATAAGGAGGGAGAGTATGAGAGAGGGAGGGTAGGAGGAAAAGTGGGAGGGTTAGAATGAAGGTGGGAGAGAGAGGGGGATAGGAGGGAAGGTGGGAGAGAGTGTGAGGGTTGGGGGAAAGAGGGAAAAGGAGGGAGGGTATGAGGGGGAAAAGGGAAGGTAAGAGAGGGAAAGGGGTAGAGGGGGAGAAGCAAAATGATGAGAAGGAAATGGGACTAAGGAGATGGAAGGAAGGAAGGGAGAGGGGAGGGGAGGGGAAAAGGTAAAGGTAAGAGGGGTGGGAAGGGAGAAGGGAGAATGGGAAAGAAGTGGGGGGGTAGAGTAGAAGGGGAAGGGGAGAGTGAGCGAATAAGCTTTTCATGGCAATTTCCTTTGGTATTTTTCCATCCTCCACCGCAG
>BOPN01002134.1:72500-77500 GCA_017312705.2 Penaeus japonicus
CACACACACACGCACGCACACACACATTCATATAAAATGTTGACACAAACGACACTAGGACGAGAACCAAACCTACCAAACAAATAAAACAAACAAACAAACCAAACAACATAGCAGGAAAACAAGAAAAGATAAATAAAAATCGCTAGATCAAAACAAAAACACCTTGTAATACAACAACAACAAACAAAACATATTCCAGTCTTCCATATTTAGGCCCCAGTACCAAGTGATGCCTCCCCCTACCCCATCCCCTCTCCCTCTACACCCCTCCCCCTCCCCCTTCCCTCCCGTCCGGCGTACCCAGTGCATCGCGAGGGCATTTGGTAAAAAGAAAAACAGCGGGGTGGGTAGGAGGAGGAGGAGGAGGAGGAGGAGAGAGGAAGAGGAAGAGGAAGAGGAAGAGGAAGAGGAAGATGAGAGAGAGAGAGAGAGAGAGAGAGAGAGAGAGAGAGAGAGAGAGAGAGAGAGAGAGAGAGAGAGAGAGAGGAGGAAGAAATGACAAAAGAGGGGAAAGGGAAGGAAGAGATAAGAAAGGATGGAGGAGGTGGAGGGAGAGGAGACGAGAGGAGAGGAGAGGGGAGGAGAAGAGAGACGAGGAGGAAGCAAGAAAAGAGAAGAGAAGAGAAGAAGTGAAGATGGGAAGAAGGAGAGAAGAAGGGATGAGGGGGGGAGGGCGTTGAAAGGAGAGGAAGAAGAAGAGAGGAAGAGGAAGAGGAGGAGGAAGGTAGAAAGAGAGAAGAGACGAGAGAAAGAAAAGGGGGAAGAGGGAGAGGGGGTGAGAGGAGTGGGGAAAGGGGGAGGGGCACATCTCCATGTTCAGAAACTGCGCAGTGTGAGTGTGTGCGTGCGTTTGTGGTTGGGGGGGGGGGGGTCCGCGTAGATGTGTGTGCGCGCATTCCTGTGTGTGCGGATGGGTGTGTGCCTTTAAATTCGCCAAGCGGCTTGTTCTATCTTCTTCTCGTCTCTGCCATTCCTATGATTTATTGACCTACATCTTTATCATTTTCTTCGGACGAAAAAAAAGACGAAAGAGCGAAACAGTGACGATATAGCATGACACCGAGAGAAAGCTAAATAAACAAATGACCTAATAGCGTACAAGAAATTCATCAAAGACGAATATAATTCATCTTCTCACTCTTATCATCTTCATTAATCAAAAATTATATAAAAGAAAACTTAAAATAAAATCCAATCCTTGAAGCCGTAAAACTAAACCGACCGACGAAAAAATGCCACATCCAACCTAATAAGTGGCATGGAAGTGGCATAGAAGTAACATGAGTGGTATGGAAGTGGCATAGAAATGGCATGAAAGTGGCATAGAAGTAGCATGAAAGTGCCACAAGAGTAGCATGGAAGTAGCACGAAAGTGGCATAGAAGTAGCATGAAAGGCATAGAAGAAGCATGAAAGTGGCATGGAAGTAGCATGAAAGTGGCATAGAAATAGCATGAAAGTGGCATGGAAGTGACATAGAAGTAGCATGGAAGTGACAGAAGTAGCATGAAAGTGGCATAGAAGTAGCATGAAAGTGGCATATAAGTAGCATAAAAGTGGCATATAAGTAGCATGAAACTGGCATATAAGTGGCATATAAGTAGCATAAAAGTGACATGAAACTGGCTTAAGAAAAAAAGCAATAAGCCTTTCCTTTCGTTGAAAATTAAAAAATGATCAAGAGGTTGTCATCATTATCTCTGATTGTAACTTTGATCATCTTTGCCTTTTTTCTAAGAATCTTTTTAGAATTCCTTTGACTTCGAATGATGGAAATTGTGACGAGGAGGAGGGAGAGGATGGGTGGGGGGAGGATGGAGGAGGAAAGAGGAAGGAGGAAGGAGGATAGAGGAAGAAAGGGAGTGGTAGGAAGATTATGATAATGATGAAAGGAGGAAGAAAATGAGAAGGAAGAGGAAGAGCCCGAACAAAAAGAAGAGGAACAAGTAGAGAATGAGAAGCAGGAATAGGAAGAAGAGAAAGAAGAGGAGGAAGAGGAATAAGACGAAGAGGCTGAAGAGGAAGAGAAAGAGACATAAGAGAAGGAAGAAGAAGAGAAATAGAAGGATGAAAAAAAGAGAAATAGAAATAGGAAGAAGTGAAGGAAGGGGAACAGGAGGCTGAGAAAGAAAAAAGAGAAATAAGAATAGGAAGAAGAGAAAGAAGAGAAAGAAGAGGAGGAAGAGGAGGAAGAGGAGGAAGAGGAAGATGACGGGGAGGCACGAGGAGCAGAGGGACGTCGCACTTCCCTGTGCCTCGAAGACACGGCTGTGACCTTGAACTACAGGGTGAGGGGAGGGGGTAGGGGAGGGTAAGGGGAGGAGGAAGAGGAAGAAGATGATGATAAGGGGGAGGAGAAGTACGGGAGAAGATGCAAACAGGAAGAGAGGAAAGAGGGAGAGAGATTCATAGACAGACAGAGAGAGAGAGGGAGAGGAAGAGAGAGACGGAGAGAGAGAGACGGGGAGGGAGGGAGGGAGAGAGAGAGAGAGAGAAAGAGAGAGAGAGAAAGAGAGAGAGAGAGAGAGAGAGAGAGAGAGAGAGAGAGAGAGAGAGAGAGAGAGAGAGAGAGAGAGAGAGAGAAAGAGAGAGAGAGAAAGAGAGAGAGAGGGAGAGAGGGAGAGAGAGGGAGAGGGATATTCATAGACAGACAGAGAGAGAAAGAGAGAAAGAGAGAAAGAGAGAAAGAGAAAGAGAGAGAGTATGAAAAGAAGGTTACAAGGTACGAATTTATGCATGCGTTCCCAGCCCGCCCTCTCCCTCCCCTTCCTTACCCACTCCCCTCCCCCTCACTCTCTCTCTCTCTCGACCGCCCACTTCCTGATTCTGAGTAAGGCAACACAGGAAGAGAGAAAGCGGCGGACTGAGAGAGAGAGAGAGAGAGAGAGAGAGAGAGAGAGAGAGAGAGAGAGAGAGGGAGAGAGAGAGAGAGAGAGAGAGAGAGAGAGAGAGAGAGAGAGAGAGAGAGAGAGAGAGAGAGAGAGAGAGAAAGAGAGGGAGGGAGGGAGGAAGGGAGGGAGAGGAAGAGAGGAAGAGGGAGAGGGAAAGGGAGAGAGAGAAAGACTAAGAAAGAGAGAGAGAGAGAGAGAGAAAGACTAAGAAAGAGAGAGAGAGAGAAAGAGAAAGAGAGAGACAGGGGGGGGGGGGGGGGGAGAAAGAGAGAGACGAAAAGCGAGCGAGAGAGAGAGAGACTTTGATATGTTTATTGTGACAAGTGGTTATATTCATCTCAAAAGGATGAGATAACATAGGTTATCCTCACCCCAATCTTAGTCCCTCTTTTGGCTCATATATCTTTTACAAAACCTTTCAGATATATCAACGTATTGAAATAAATGCAGTGCATAAGATGGATTAATCACAAGCATATAGAGTTAAATGTTCCAGAAGAGCGATTTAATGTAAAGAGAGAGAGGGGGGGGGGAGAGAGAGAGAGAGAGAGAGAGAGAGAGAGAGAGAGAGAGAGAGAGAGAGAGAGAGAGAGAGAGAGAGAGAGAGAGAGAGAGAGAGAGAGAGAGAGAGGGGGGGGGGAGAGAGAGAGAGAGAGAGAGAGAGAGAGAGAGAGAGAGAGAGAGAGAGAGAGAGAGAGAGGTAGAGAGAGAGAGAGCGGAGAGAGAGCGGAGAGAGAGCGGAGAGAGAGAGAGAGAGAGAGAGAGAGAGAGAGAGAGAGAGAGAGAGAGAGAGAGAGAGAGAGAGAGAGAGAGAGAGAGAGAGAGAGAGAGAGAGAGAGAGATTTGATTGATTTTGATATGACCTTTGGTTGAAACATCTAGATTCATCATGCATACCTGAATCACACCTTTGCATCTGCATCTATGATATCAATACTAATACTAATACTAATAACAACATATCACTTACATAGTATCAATAACACTTTACAATAACATTTCATTATAAAAAGTGTACTTACCTTCTCGAACGTGTGAGAAGTGCAGCATATATTCACATAGATCTCGAAACAATAAAGAAATCACCACAATATCATACAAAATAATATTAATGATGATGATGATGATAATAATTATAATAATAATAATAATAATAAAAAAACACAAATCAATTAATCAATAAAATTTAAAAAATAAAGCGTTAATCGAAATGTCAATTAAGGCATACGAGAAAAGGGGGAAAAAATCAAACACAGATAATACTCATATCAAAATCTAGCTCTAAGACTACACAAGCACAGAGCAAAACAAGACAAGGAAGAGGGGAAGGGATAATAAATAAGAAGAGTGAATACAAAACATACATTCAATAGACATTATACAAAATGAAAGGTATTACACCCTATATACACAATAACAAACAGACAAGCAACAAAGACGCAAACTACTATCACATAACACTACAATAAAATTAAAAAACAAATTAAACAAGCAAATTCTCCCTAAACTACACACTAACTACAAAACGCAAACAAACAAACGAAAAAAAAAACACGAGGATGCAAAGAGAACAAAAACAAATACATACAGGACACACAAAAAGGGGGGGGGGGAGGGAGGGAGGGCGGGAGACGCTGGGAGAGGCTGGGAGGGAGGAAGGGAGAGAGGGCGGGAGAGGGAAAAGAGGGAGGGAGGGCGGGAGAGGTAAAGAGGGAGGGAGGGAAAGGAAAAGAGGGAGGGAGGAGGAAAAGAGGGAGGAGGGAGAGGAAAAGAGGGAGGGAGGGGAGGGCAGAGGAAAAGAGGAGGGAGGGGGGGAGAGGGAGAGAGGGAGAGAGAGAGGAAGGGAAAGAGAGAGGAAGGAAGAGAGAGAGAGAGAGGGAGAGAGAGAAAGAGGGGGAGGGAGGGAGGGAGAGGGAGAGAGGGAGGGAGGGAGGGAAAGGAAAAGAGGGAGGGAGGGAAAGGAAAAGAGGGAGGAAGGGAGGGAGGGAGGGCGGGAGAGGAAAAGAGGGAGGGAGGGAGGGAGAGGAAAAGAGGGAGGGAGGGCGGGAGAGGTAAAGAGGGAGGGAGGGAAAGGAAAAGAGGGAGGGAGGGAGGGAGGGAGGGCGGG
>BOPN01002134.1:87500-90000 GCA_017312705.2 Penaeus japonicus
ACAAAACATAGACCTAACCACGTGTCTCAAAATGTAAACAAAACCCAGTCGTTCACATCCATCTGGCGCACGAACAGTCACACGAGAACATAACCTACCACCCACCTACAAAATCCTTCGCCCTTGGATACAACAAGTGACTGACCCTCACCTGTCCATCAAGCCCCACTCCCCCTTCCCCTCTTTCCCCCTCCTCCTCTTCCCTCCCCCTTCTTTCCTCTTCCCCTCCCTTCACATCGCTCTCTCGTCTTTTTTCCCCTTTCTATCTTTTCCTCTTTTCCCTCTTCCCCTTTTCCTCTCCCTTTCCCCCATTTCATCTTCTCCTCTTCCCTTCCCCCTTTCCCCTGTTCCCTCTTCTCGCTCCTTCCCCACCTCCCTCCCTCCTCCCCTTCCCCTTCCCCTTCCCCTTCCCCTTCCCCTTCCCTCCCCCCATTCACCCCTCCCTTCCCCTCGTCCCTTGACCAGACATTTCCCTCCGGACGACACAGGGACACCGCAGACATTTCCTTCTGGCGTGCGCTGACCTTTCCACGGATATGTAAAGAGGTAGGGGGGGGGGGGAGTGGATTAAAGGAGGGGGTTGGTGGAGGGGTGGAGTGGGGTGGAGGAGAGAGGTAAGGGGAAGGAGGGGAGGGGATGTTGGAGGGGTGGAATGTGGTGGAGGAGAGGGATAAGGGGAAGGAGGGGAGGGGATGGGGGATGGTGGAGTGGGGTGGAGGAGAGGGGAGAAAAGGGGGAAGATGGGGGTGGATTAGAGGGAGAGGAGAGAGGTAAGAGGAGGGGGGAGGAAGGGATTAGGAGAGGGGAAAATAGAAGGGTGAAGGGATTAGGTAAGGAGAAGAAGTGTGGAAGAAATATTGGAGGTTGGAAATGGGTAAGAGGAAGAGAGAGGGAGGAAGGATGGGTCTGAGGGAGGAGGGGGGGGGGGTAGGCAGGTGGCAGGACATTCAAGGAGAGGCCAGAGTCTGTGACATTACGTATCTTCCTGTCTCTACCCGTTTCCTCTTCCCATATCTACCTCTAGGAGGAAATACTTCTTCTCTTTCTTCGGCACCATCCCCCCACCATGGCAATTACTGTCACCATAACACCATACCGCCACCACCATCACCACAAGCACCGTAGTAAACATCATTAACACCACTACAACCACTAATACCATCACCACCACCACCACTTGACACTGTACCTTCACCATACCTTCCTCCATCAGCCGGTACAAGAGGTTCCGATAACCTTCACATTTCTTACCTGTAAACAAAGAAGAAAAATCATTAGTATTTCAAAGAAATTACTTGAAACATACATTTAAATTACATTGATAAATAAAGCAAAAGAATGCACACTTGCTAAAATTAAAATGCAAAAAAGGGTAAATTTTCTTTGTAAAGAATATCGGTGGAAAGAGAATGGGTGAACAAATCCATAATAATTTTCCATTAGTTGCATTAATCTTGTTAATATAAGTCCACTTCGCTCTACATAAATCCCGATATTCATAAAAATAACGAAAACGAATCCTTAGAGGAGAGGAAATCCAAACCATCAACCATTTTCCTACAGCAATTATCATCGACTGACGATTCGTTTTTCCCGCCATTTATTTGAAGATTTTGAGCGGGAAAATCTCCCCTTCTTGCGCCCGCCCACAAAGTCACGCCTCTTGAAAGGAATGGCGCGTGTTCAAGTACTTTATTCTCCTCTCATCCTTCTCCTTTTCCCTACTCTTCATTCCCACTTTCCTTTCCAAACTTTGATGGAAAAAATACGCACATGACAGTAATAAATATCTTACGTCCGTACACCTCCCTCCCTCCTCCCTCCCGCTGTGAAAGTTCGCAGTCTTGCTTAATTGACGGTCTAAAAACACAGTAAATAATACTCATAAATAAGACTGCAGTGGAGAGTGACAGAAAAAAACATGCGAGAATAACTCGTTTATCTAATTTTAAAGACAGTGTTTTCTCTTTTCACGACCCTGAGCGCTTTTGAAGCAATTACGAGTTTTGTTCCCCTTTTTACTTTTAAAATACTTGTAGGTCTATCATGCGTTTTATATAATGACGACCTTTTCTTGATCGGGCGAAGTAATAAGGAATAAAATCTGGTAAATAAAAATTATGTCTCATAAAAGAAGGAGAAAACAATACTAGGAGAGACGAAACGAGAGAAATGCAAATTCGCACAATTATCACCGCCTTATAGACCACAGACCACGAGAACCCGTAAGCAATGAACGCTCTCTCTCTCTCTCTCTAACACACACACACACACACACACAAACACACACACACACACACACACACACACACACACACACACACACACACACACACACACACACACACACACACACACACACACACACACACACACACACACACACACACACACACACACACACACACATACACACACACACCAGATTAGCGAAATAACCTAAGTTGACCAGCGCGCGTCCCCCTAAACCCGTACGGTCGACTCAGCCACCCAACCCTCT
>BOPN01002134.1:95000-97500 GCA_017312705.2 Penaeus japonicus
AGATGGGGGAGGGGGAGGATGGGATGGGGGGAGGGCTGGGGATAGAAGGGAGGAGGGGAGATGGGGGAGGGGGAGGATGGGATGGGGTTGGGGATGGAAGGGAGGAGGGTTAGAGGAAGGGAGGGAAGGAAAGGGCGAGGGGAAGGGAAGGAAGAAGGAGGATGGAGGAGGGGAGGAGAGAAGAAGGGAGGAGGAAGGGATGGAGAGGTCGAGAGAAATGGAAAGGGGAGAGAGAGAAAGCAAGGGAGAGAGGACAGGGGAGGGGCTAGGAGGGATGGGAAGGAGGGAGAGGAGGAAGGACGAGAGAGAACCACAGAAATTGAAATAGAGATTAAGAAAACCATTTTCCTAAATCCCTCTTATACTCTTGATTCTATTGTATCTTTGTGTGTCCTCCTTCGTTAACTCGTATTCCCCTGATCTGTCTATCTGCGTCTATCTGTCTACTATTCTACCCAACTGGCTACTTGTCTCTACCTATCCTTCTACACTCCCACCGCAATTCCTCATGAAAGAAAGCATGTCCATCCATCCACCCACATCCACCCTATCCACCTAGGTAGCAAGCAGTATCCCATCCACTCACGCTCATAAAGTCCTCTTCCCTTTTTTACCCCATTCCCTTAACCTCATCTCCCCTTCTTCCTATTATCCTCGCCCATCCCGCTCACCCCTTCCTCTCTTCCTCCTGATCTCCCCCCCGCATCCCCTCCTCTCTCCCCTCTTCCTCCTCCCCCATTTCCCCATTCCCCTCACCTAGCTTTCCACGCTTCCCCCTCTCCCCCGCCTCCTCCTTCCGCTCTCCTCGTTCCTCGCCCTCTCCCTACCCCTTTTTTCATTCATTCCCCTCGCCTCTTCATTCTTCCTCCTGACCCCCCCCCCTCCCCCAATGTTCCCCCCAAACCGTTTCCTTCATTCCTCACATTCATCTCCTTCCCCTCCCCCTCTCCTCCTCTCCTTCCTATACCCCCGCCCCCCTCCTTCGCAATGTCCCCTACCACCCTCCCCCTACCCGCCTGTGATCCCCGTGATGATGGGCGGGATCAGCTTCGTCACCGCCCGCAATCCTTTGGGTTCTTCGGACGCGGTGGGTGGGCGCGAGGGAGAGGAAGAGGAAAAGGAGGAAGAAGGCGAAGAGGAAGAGGAGAGGCAGAGGGAAAGGGAAAAGAGAAAGAGGAGAGGCAGAGGGAGAGGGAGAGAGAAAGGGAAAGGAGGAGGAGGTGGAAGAGAGGGAGAGCATAGAAGAGGAAGAGTACGAAGAGAAGAAGGAGGAGGAGGAAGAGGAGGCATAGGGTGAGTATAAGAAGATGAAGGCAAAACCGAATACATCCAAAGAATTATAACCATAAGACGGAAACAGAAAAAAAGAGAGAAGAGAGACAGGGGAAGGGAGGCCCGTATGTGAGAGCAAGAAGGGCTCCTCGAGAGGGATTACCCGGGGAGGGCGAGCGAAGGACGCGCCGATTCCAATATCAATTTTATTCCTTTACGACTTTCTCCTCCTCCTCCTCCTCATAAGTATGATCATCCATCTCCTCCTCTTCCTCTTCCTCTTCATAATCAATATTATCCTCCTCCTCTTTCGCCTTTTCCTCGTTTTCCTAATATCAATTTTATTCCGACTTTATCTTCCTGCTCCTCCTCATCCTCCTCTTTCTTCTTGTTTTTCTTTTTATTATTATCATCATTATTTATCTTCTTCTCATCTTTTTCATCCTTCTCCTTTTCCTTTTTCTTTTGAGTCGAGGAGTGATGAGGAGGAAGGAAGGAAACAGAGGAGGAGGAAGAACCAAAGGATAGAGAGAACATGGGAATGAGGAAGAGGAGTAGGAAGACGTATAGCAAACGAAGATGATCAAGAAAATAAAAATAAATCAATAAGAAGAAATAAGATAAAAAAAAAAGAAAGAGCGAGAAAAAAAATCCATGCATAAACCCAACACCATCACAAACCTCATTAAAATACTCTTTAAGAAAATAACCTCCCTCCCCCCCTAACACTACCCCTCATCCTCCCCTACCCTCACCCCTACCTCGTGACTCCCCATCCCCCATCCCCACCCTCCGCCCCCCATTACGTGTGACACTGAGGGTAGTCCGAGCGTGACAACTGTTTCAGCCCCATACTTCCTGTGCACTCCATAATTCTGCCCCCCCTCCCCTCCCTCTCACCCCCTCTACCCGCCCCATCCTCCCATACACCCCCCTCCTTACCTTCCCTCCCTCCCCTATCCAGCCCCACNTATATATATATATATATATATAAATATATATATACACACACACATATATATACATATACATATATACATACATGAACACATGCACACATTTCTCTCTTTGAATGTAATATTTTAGACTTCCTCCTTCTGATTCACAAACAGATTAGAAAGCGATAAAAAAAATCTGTTTGAATATGCTTCGTTCCTGAGAAACAGCAGGCATTCCCTTCCTTCTATTTATCTCTATATTTATACACACATAGATATATACCTTATAT
>BOPN01002134.1:100000-105000 GCA_017312705.2 Penaeus japonicus
GGAGAGGGAGAGGAGATGTGACTGATCACATTTCACGACAGGTGTCTTTGACGGCAGAAGACGGTGGGTCGGGGAGAGAGAAGGGGAGAGGGGAGAGGGGGTGGGGTGGAAGGGGAGATAATCTTCAGTCCCTTCTGCAGTGGCTCATGCTAATCGCTCTCACACAATCTTTATTTTCTCCATTTCAATGAAGTCTCTCTTCCATTCCATTCATTATCTATATCGCTGTTCCTTCTTTTTCTTTTGTTCTGTTATTTTTTTCTCCTTTTGCGTCTCCGTTTTATTCTCCATTTCTTTCTTCTTCTTCTTCTCCCTTCCCTTCCCCCTCCCTCTCACCCCCTTAATCCCCCTTTCGCCCTCCCCCTCTTATCACCCCCCACCCCCCTTCCTTCCAAAGTGTAATAAAACATTACGAGCGTCATCTTGCGTGTCGCCAGAGGTCAGGTCAGGTCACCGAGGTCATGAGGTCTGACCCTGCGTGTAAAGTTCCCACAGGGAGGTGAGGTGAGGGGAGGGAGGAGAGAGCGAGAGAGAACAGGAGGGGGGGGGGGGGTGAAGGTGCGAAGGTGAGGGAGGGTAATGGATGGAGAGTGAGGGAAATGAGGGCAGGGAGACCAGGGTGAGGGAGAGAAAGGGCGAGAAAGGGTGAGGAAGAGGGAGGATACGCATTTAAAATATAGGGATAAGGCGAGAACAGAAGGAGAAAGCAAGAGGAGGCAATAAAAGGTAATAAAAATAGAAGGAAAAACACACTAAATACGAAATACAAATAAAAGGAAACTAAATGAGAGGCGAATGAACGAAAATGACAGATAGATAAAACAAAAAACAGACAGAAAAAATACTCTAAACTCATCCCTATTATATCGTGTCTCTTTCTCAAAGTTACGCAAAAAAAATAAAAAATAAATAAAAATAAAATAAAAATAGTAATAATGATAACAAAAACACATGTAACCATACCTATATATTTCTCTACATACTGATTACCCAAAACAACAACAACAACAACAACCACATGTAACCATACCTGGATATTTGTCTACATCTTATTAATATTATCAACACCCGACAAAATCAACTATAAATGCAAGATCAAAGCACCAATCGAAAGAGTTAAAGCACAGGGAAACACGAGAAGGCAATGCACACGTTGTTCCTCCTTTTAAACCTTTGCCTCCACCCCCCCCCCTCCTATACCCCATGCCCCTTACCCCTACACCCAGCCTACTACCCCTCTTACCCTCCCTCCCGGCATCTCACTTTCGGTGTCTGTCTCTTTCTTTCTTTCTTTCTTTCTTTCTTTCTCTTCTCTCTTCTTTCTTCTCTCTCTCTCTCTCTCTCTCTCTCTCTCTCTCTCTCTCTCTCTCTCTCTCTCTCTCTCTCTCTCTCTCTCAAGTTACTCCCTTCCCCTCATACCCTCCCTACCCACTCCTACCCCCAGATGCCACCACCCCACCCCATCCCACACCACCTCACCCCTCCCCTCCCCTCCCCTCTCCCTCTCCCGTCTTGGATATCCTCTTGTCTCTGGTCTTCCTCTTTTCCACTCGTTGCGGGGGTGATGATGATGGTGGTGATTTTGGTGATGGTAGTGATGATGAAACTCCTTTTTGTTCATAACTTCTCCCCCCACCGAACGTCTTAACCCCTCCCCTATTCCCCCTTCAATAAAGAAAGAAAAAATCAATAACCTCATCTACCCCTTCTTTGACCCCCCCATCTAACCCCCACCCCATCCTCCCATCCTCCCCTCCCCCTTTTGCCCTCCGCCAGATGCCGTCATCTCCAACCCTCCCCTCCTCTCCCCACCCCCACCCCCGCTCGCTTATCTCCCAATCGCCAGGCCGCTTAATCTGCACGACAATGGCGCATAATCTGAGACAGGACTCTCCGCTTCCCTGGCAAGAGTCCTCTTTGGGGTCTGTTCAGCCGTCGAAGCTCTCGCTCTCTCTCTCTTTCTTTCTCTCTCTCACTCTCTCTCTCTCTCTCTCTCTCTCTCTCTCTCTCTCTCTCTCTCTCTCTCTCTCTCTCTCTCTCTCTCTCTCTCTCTCTCTCTCTCTCTCTCTCTCTCTCTCTCCCCATGTGCGTACATAAGTGTGTGCATGTGTGAACGCAGAACCCTCTCGAACCCCACCCGCACTAACCTCAAACAAGACCCAAGCCCCCCGGTTACCTCAGCGATAAAACCTCACCTCACCCTCCCTCTACAAACCGCATTTCTTTCCCCGATTCCTCCTAATATTCATCTTCTTCTTCTTCTTTGACATTTCCTCCTCCTTCTCTTTCTCCCTTTTCCCTTTCTTCTTTTCTTTCTCCTTTCCCACTCTTCGTCTTCGACATCATCATCTTCTTCTATTTCTTCATCACCATCATAATCATTTCCTTCATCTCTTCCTCCTCCTCCTCCTTTTCTTCTTTCTCTGTTCTCCTTCTTTATCGTCCTTTCATCCTGCTTTTAACTCGACCCCATCGACTGTAATCTCGACATCAATCGACTTTCAACGGCTCTTCCCCCTCCCCCCTCCTTCCCTCCACCACTCTCCCCCTCCCTCCTCCTTTCTCTCCCACCTCCCTCTCCCTATACCCCTTCCCTTCTCTCCCCTTTCCTCCCTCCCTCTCCCTATACCCCTTCCCTCCTCCTTTCTTTCCCACCTCCCTCTCCCTATACCCCTTCCCTCCTCTCCCCTCTCCCCCCACCCACCCCTCGACTCAAATAAAATCCTAATCAAGCAGATAAAAAGGGATACAATTCTTTATCCATTTATTTTTTTCTTCTTCCCTGCGCTGAATGATGTCGTTATTGGACACGATAAGAGTCACCCTACACTCCCCTTCAATGGGCTGGGCTCTTTACCCCCTACTGAGGATTCTCTCTCTCTCTCTCTCTCTCTCTCTCTCTCTCTCTCTCTCTCTCTCTCTCTCTCTCTCTCTCTCCTTTCTCCCCGCCCTATCTCCCTCTTTCCTCCCCTCATCTTCTCCTCTCCCGTTTTCACCCTTCCCTCCATATCCTAACCCCTTTCCTCCCTCCCTCCCTCCCTTACCTTCCCCTTCTTTCCTCCTCCTCCTCCTCCCCTCCTTCTCCTTCTCCTTCTCCTTCTTCTTCTTCTCCTCCGTTTCCCCTTCCCCTTCCCCTTCTCCTTCTCCTTCCCCTTCTCCTCCTCCTCCGTTTCCCCTTTCTCCTCGGCGTCTCCCACACGCCCCCCCCCCACCCCCCATTACGCTGCCCGCCTTTCGCTTCCGAGGCATCCGGCCCTCTGAAATGTCGCCCTTCTTGTAATTCCTTTGTTGGAATTAAGACGCGGGTTCGGCTCAAAAGGTCAAGTCATGCAAGGTCATGCTCTCTCTCTCTCTCTCTCTCTCTCTCTCTCTCTCTCTCACTCACTCTGTTTTATTTTCTTTGTATTTTCTCTCACAATTCTCTCTTTTTCTTTGAGAGAGAGGGAGAGAGATGGAGGGAGAAAGAGAGAGGGAGGAAGGGAGGGAGAGAGAGAGAGATAGAGAGAGGGAGGGAGAGAGAGAGAGAGAGAGAGAGAGAGAGAGAGAGAGAGAGAGAGAGAGAGAGCGAGGTAGGGTGATTCTTTAACGGAAAATGAAGCTAAACAGAACTATCATCATGAAAATAGCTGCTATCATATTACTCTTACCAGTATCCTCCTTCGTATTGCCATCCCTAAGATCATCATCATTAAAACTACAATCATCATAATCATCAGAAATGTCATCTTATCATCCCAACCATTTCTATAATCGTCAAAAGCGCGGAAACGAATAAGTGACGTCATATCGAAAAATTACTGACGTCATCAACCATAAACAAACCCTCTACGATGACGTAATTTCGAACTGATGACGTAAGCCGTAAGAGTTCGGATCCAATGCAAGGTGTTGAATAATGCAACACCAAGGTCACTACCACAGGCTGTCGGAGGGCACGACCGGGAGATAAATACCTTTGTTGGTATTTATTTTTTTTAAGGTGGAGGAAGAGAAAGAGAGGGAGAGAGAGGGAGAAAGAGGTTGGGGAGAATGGAGGAAGGAAGGGAGGGAGGAAAGGAAGAAGGGAGGGAAGAAGGAGCAAGATAGAGAGACAGGGAGAGAGGGAGGGAGGGAGGGAGGGAGAGAAGGAGAGAGGGAGAGGTAGAGAGAGAGAGAGAGAGAGAGGGAGAGAGAGAGAGAGAGAGAGAGAGAGAGAGAGAGAGAGAGAGAGAGAGAGAGAGAGAGAGAGAGAGAGAGAGAGAAAGAGAGAGAGAGAGAGAGAGAGAGAGAGAGAAAGTGTGAGAGAGGAAAGCAATTCACGAAGACGGAAAGATAACCAAAACAAAATCAAGGAAAACAAAGAAAAAGAAAAGAAAAAGGAGAAAAGCAAATAAAAATTCTCCAAAACAAAACGAAAAAACAAAACCGCTCCGATCCTGCTCTTAACACGCCCCCCCCCTGCCCTCCCCTCCCACAATGGCACCTTCCCCCCCCCCATACACCCAGGATCTGCTCAGGCATCACAATGGACTAATTGAAGAGGCGAGAACAAGCACTGGGTGAGTGGATGAGGAGGAGGAGAAAGAGGAGAAAGAAGAAGAGAAGCAAGAGGAGGAGGGGGAGGAGAAGGAGGGGAAGGAAAAGACGAGAAGAGTAGGGGCGGGGAGAAGGAATATGACGAGAGGATAGAAGAGGAGGAGGAGGAGGAGGAGGAGGAGGAGGAGGATGGGAGGGGGGGCACGCCAGGTGTGAGGCTCCAGTTACAATCAGTCCTCACAATGGCCTCTTCACTCATTGATGGACGTCGTTATCTCTGTACAAACTCTTTCGCTCCTTTGCCTTCTTCTCTCTCTCTTCCTCTTTTTCTCTTTTTTTCCCTTCCTCTCTCTCTTTCTCTTTTTCTCTCTCTTTCCCTTCCTCTCTCTCTTTCTCTTCCTCTCTCTCTTTCTCTATCTTTCCCTCCTCCCTTCCCTCTCCCCCTCTCAATTTCCTTACTTCCCATTCCCCTTTCCTTCACCCTC
>BOPN01002134.1:107500-110000 GCA_017312705.2 Penaeus japonicus
AAAAATAATAATGATGATGATGATGATTATAACAAATACTACAACCAATACTAATGGAACAAATACTATTAAATATATCACTGAAATGACAATTAAAATAATGACAACGACGACGACGATGATGATGATATTATGAAAATTAAAGGGAGTGAAAAATAAAAAATATAACCAAGAAAGAGAGAGAGAGAAAAAAAAAACGCTAGATAGAAGCCTCCTTCCCCCTCCGCCCCCCCCCCACCCCCACAAAAAAAGGAGACCCAACCGGAAGAGGAGAAAAGACCCTTCTTTGCGGGCCCGTTGTTACCAGGGCACGAAGGGAAGAGAGAGAGAAAGAGGGAGAAAGAGGGAGAAAGAGGGGGAGAGAGAGGAGAGAGGGGAGAGAGGGGGAGGGAGGAAAGAGAGGGAGGGGGAGGGAGGAAAGAGGGGGATTGGGAGGGAGAGAGAGGAGAGAGGGTGAGGGGAGGGGGAGAGAGGGGAGAGGGGAGGGGGAGAGACAGGAGAGAGGGGGGGAGGGGAGGATCTATCCCGTCCGCCTGCCACGCTGCCCTGATGCCCGAGGTCCTACTTATACCCACCACACCACACCGTCCTCCCCCCCTCCTCCTCCCTCCCCAACCCCCACAATCATACCTTACCCTTAGCAGTCCCCCCCCACACCTTCCCTCCCCCTCCCCACCTGTCGCCGTGGGCACATACCCACTGTGGCAGCTGGCAGACGGGCAGACGGGCGCGCGCGCTCGCACACTCTTCGCTGGCTTTGCGTCTGTGCGTACAGGTTTATTATCTATGTGGAGTGTGAGTGTGAGTGCGAGTGCGAGTGAGAAAGTGTGTGAGAAAGAGGGAGAGTGTTATTCAAATCTATCTAGATCTTTATTCGGGCCTATTTACATGCCTATACACACGCACGCACACACACACACATTACTCCCTCCCTCCCCCCCAAAAAAAAAAAAAAAAAAAAAAAAAAAAAAAAAAAAAAAAAAATCCCCATCCCTCCCCCCATCCCGCACGGAGCACACCTCGCTTGGGGATTATTAGGGATTACTCCGTGTAAATCCCCTTCGGCGCTTCGGGTGGCCTTCGCTCTCGCTTTATTCTTTCTCTTTTCTTAACTATTTATAGAGTCCTCGAGTGTCTTTTTTTAATGTTTTTTTTCTTTCAATTTACTAATTTCTCTCTCTCTCGCCGGATCTCTCTTCAGCGAGAGAGAGAGAGAGAGAGAGAGAGAGAGAGAGAGAGAGAGAGAGAGAGAGAGAGAGAGAGAGAGAGAGAGAGGGGGGGGGGGGGAGGGAGAGAGAGAGAGAGAGAGAGAGAGAGAGAGAGAGAGAGAGAGAGAGAGAGAGAGAGAGAGAGAGAGAGAGGAGAGGGAGAGAGAGAGAAAGATGGAGGGAGAGGAGAGGGAGATAGGGAGGGGAGGGAGAGAGAGAAAGATGGAGTGAGAGAGAGAGAGAGAGAGAGAGAGAGAGAGAGAGAGAAAGAGAGAGAGAGTGAGAGAGAGAGAGAGAGAGAGAGAGAGAGAGAGAGAGAGAGAGAGAGAGAGAGAGAGAGAGAGAGAGAGAGAGAGAGAGAGGGAGGGAGAGAGGGAGAGAGAGAGAGAGAGAGAGAGAGAGAGAGAGAGAGAGAGAGAGAGAGAGAGAGAGAGAGAGAGAGAGAGAGAGAGAGGGGGAGGGAGAGAGGGAGAGAGAGAGAGAGAGAGAGAGAGAGAGAGAGAGAGAGAGAGAGAGAGAGAGAGAGAGAGAGAGAGAGAGAGAGAGAGAGAGGGAGGGAGAGAGGGAGAGAGAGAGAGAGAGAGAGAGAGAGAGAGAGAGAGAGAGAGAGAGAGAGAGAGAGAGAGAGAGAGAGAGAGAGAGAGAGAGAGAGAGAAAGAGAAGGATAGAAAAAGAGAAGGATAGAGAAAGAGAAAGAGAGAAAAGCAAAAGAAATGCACAGCAAAGAGCAGCATCCTAATTACATCACACCCCCTTCCTTCCCCCTTCCCCTTTTTCCCTCCTCCAACAAGACACTCAACACCCTCCCCCACCCCACCCCCCCACTCCTAGCGGCCACACCAACCACACTCATCAACACGTTCTAATTAATCCCAATGGTTACCGGACTCGAAATAAAAAAAAAAAAAAATAAAAAAAAAAAATAAATAAAAATTATGATTCTCGACGGTTCCGTCCGTCTCCCTTTCTGATTAATTAATAGTGACAGGTGATCGATAGTGCGTAATGGTGATGGTGACAACACCGATGATAATCGTAATGATGATGACAATAAAGACAATGACAACAAACACAATATTAATACTTCTAATAAGAACGACAACAACTACAATAACAACCAAACCAATACATAAACAACAACAACAACAACAACAAACTGACAAATCCCAATCCCTGATAGCCTGATAACAAGGCAGCACAAGCGCCGAACAATAGCAGCCCTTTTGTTAACAACTCTAACGCGTATTTTCCCACAGACGCAAAACGCAGACAATTTAGACGATTCATAAATT
>BOPN01002134.1:117500-120000 GCA_017312705.2 Penaeus japonicus
CTGATGCTGTTAACGCATTTTCTGCTCCTCCTCCTCCTCCTTCTTTCTTCTTTCTTTTTTCTTTTTCTTCTTCATCTTCTCCTCCTCCTTCAGAGCTGGGAGCAACATTGAGGTCGAGGCCGGTCTCTCTCTGTCAAACATTTACTCTCAAACCCTATCTCTTTTCTCTTCTTTTCTCTCTCTCTCTCTCTCTCTCTCTCTCTCTCTCTCTCTCTCTCTCTCTCTCTCTCTCTCTCTCTCTCTCTCTCTCTCCATTTGACGGTCGTTAGACATACATTACTATCATTTTTTGCCGGACATAAACGTAACCATACTTATTTTCTTGGTCATAAACCACATATTTTTTGGGTAGTCATATATCATATATATTTCTCCCTTTTTTGCAATCGTATACCATGTATTGTCTTTCCTTTGCTAGTCATACACGGTATTTTACATATATATTCTCCACTCATATATCATATTTATGCGTTTTTTTCTAGTCATGCATCATATATAAAAAAGGATGTACAGCCACACACCACATTTTCTCGTATGCTTTTCGACAGTCATAGCCTACCCCATATTTTTCTCTTCTCCCCTTTTCTCTTTCTTTCTTTCTCTTTCTTTCTTTCTTTCTTTCTTTCTTTCTTTCTTTCTTTCTTTCTTTCTTTCTTTCTTTCTTTCTTTCTTTCTTTCTTTCTTTCTNAAAAAAAAAAAAAAAAAAAAAAAAAAAAAAAAAAAAAAAAAAAAAAAAAAAAAAAAAAAAAAAAAAAAAACACCCTGTCTATCTGAAATAGATAAATTAGGCTTGGTTGGAGTGCCTTCTGCGTACACAATAACATAGTAAGGTTGTTGATTATTATAATGTCTTTAACCAATGCGTTCTCCCCGTCATAGCATATGAATCAGAAAACATGGACTGTAGCAAAATTTACTGGGACAAAAAAAAAAAAAAAAAAAAAAAAGATAGATAAAAAATTGATAGATGATTTTTCTGTCTCTGTAAATGGAAACAGGATTGCATATGAGGAAGTTTTTTTTATGAAATGAGGAACAATTGGTTTTATCTATCAGAGATTTAGACTAATAGAGATTTTGTGTAATGTAATATAATAGTTATTCTTTCTAAGAAGGAGTGTATTTACGTTGAAACAATAGACCGTTTAGAATTAGCATTCATATTTCACATAAAAAGTAACGCCAGATTTGTTTGTCACTCAGACTATATTCAGGTATTAGAAATGATTGAATTGCACCACTTGGGACTGAATTTGCAATCTGTTGGGCTAAGCAAAGGTGATCTTTGCGCACGTTCGTAAAAAAGCAGCGCGGAATATTATATTTCGATATTCAGCATTTTATTTTTGAAGACATTCTGCCGTTACATACATTCACATAGGCACACACTCATCTCTCTCTCTCTCTCTCTATCTATCTATCTATCTATCTATCTATATATATATATGCATATATATACAGATGTGTGCCCGTGTCTGGGTGATGAGGAAGGGTAATATTTCATTTCTGGAAACCATGCTTCAGAAAGCTTGAAGTTGACTATTTTAATTTTTTTAGGTTTGTCATGTAACAACTGGCTGTATGAAGTATCAAAAGAAATGATAGGAAGGTTCTTGTGCTCTTGTGTGGTTAGGTGACTCTCGAAATAAGAAAAAAAATACAAACCTAATAAAAATAAGACGCCTCGGTAATCCAAACAAAGACAAAAGGGCTTAAAACTACAACTAATAAGAGGGGCTTAAACACGATGTTTATGAGACTCATTTTCATAATAACGAAACCAAAATTACTCACCCTTCTCCAATATCCTTCCTCTTGTTCTTCTGTGTCTCATCAGAAACCACAACTAAGCCAAACTCCAACGTAACGCGACATTCAATATTTGAGCATGACACATGAGGCGTCGCTATGTCCTTGGACCTATGAGTTCCTAATATGAGGTTGTATGTTGCTTAGTGGGAGGAGCCTTTGGCATACGGAAGGAAGCCGAGTTAGACGAGAACGCAGGTATTTTTCACTCACATAAATATATGTGTGTAGGTGTGAAGAGAGAGATGTGTTTGTGTGTGTGTGTGTGTGTGTGTGTGTGTGTGTGTGTGTGTGTGTGAAGAGAGAGATGTGTGTGTGTGTGTGTGTGTGTGTGTGTGTGTGTGTGTGTGTGTGTGTGTGTGTGTGTGTGTCTGTGTGGGTGTGTAGAGAGAGAAAGAGAAAGATGGATACGTATATATGTATGAAACACCGCTATCTTTTGTGCTCGTGTGTTCCTACTGATCAATGCATTGTATATGTAAACAGTCCGAAAGCTAATCGATGGAGGAACAAAAGTATTTATAATTTCCTCCTCGGCCCTGCTTCGAATATCTCCCGTCCATTACCGACCCCTCACTTTATACTTGTCTCTGAAACGATGGTTTACTGTGGAAATAATTGAGATAATGCCTCTCGTGTATTATATTTATTCGACCATTAGTCTCACATAATCACAGTTTTTTTCAAGAAT
>BOPN01002134.1:130000-132500 GCA_017312705.2 Penaeus japonicus
CTCTCTTTCTCTTTCTGTCTGTTTCCCCCTTACAAAGCTGCCTCGCTCCTTCCCCTCCTCTGGATCCCTCTCCCTCTCCCTCATCGTTCTCCCCCCCCCCCTCTCTTTCTCTTCCCACACCCCCGTCACCTCTTCCCCTCCCTCCTATCCCCCACTTCCTCTCTCTCTCTCCCTCTCCCCTCCCCCTCACCCCCCCATCTCTCTCTCTCTCTAGCCTCTCATCTTGATGGATATCCAAATCATAAGCACCGCCGAGCCTTCGAAAAGGTCGCCGTTTCGCCAAAAAGGTCGCCTGGGGTTAAGGTCAGCCGAGCGGAACTCCGAACGGGCTAAAGGTAACGTAACACAATCGCTGCCTTTCGTGCGCGCTCGATGACTGTCTCTCTCTCTCTCTCTCTCTCTCTCTCTCTCTCTCTCTCTCTCTCTCTCTCTATGTTTGACTCTTTAGATTTGTATATCTGTCTCTATCTATCTGGTTCTTTCTCCATCGATTTACATATTCATTTATTTATCAATCAATTTGCCAGGCTCCTTCTCTACTTTTCTACTAGTCTATTCCTGCAGTTATCATAATCATCATCATTATCATTCCCATTCTTATTCTTGCGGACACACCTACGACTACCATCAGAGCATCAACAACGCTTTCATCTCCTCTTCCGAGATCCCAGTCTTTCCGCCACGGCACTGAGACCATGCATGAAACACGCTTCATTTGCACACCGACCAATGCAACAATAACAGAAGACTGAACTCAATCCCGGAGACATTTTATCGACCGAAAAACAAACATAATGTCATCGTCTTCATAATGATTGCAGACCGTCGACAGGAACAGCATCACCCCGTATCCCCTTTCATCTCTCTCTTTCTCTTTCTCTTTCTCTTTCTCTTTCTCTTTCTTTCTCTCTCTCTCTCTCTCTCTCTCTCTCTCTCTCTCTCTCTCTCTCTCTCTCTCTCTCTCTTTCTCTCTCTCTCTCTATTTCACGCCCACATCCAGCGTGAGTCAAAGAAGCCAGGCGCCGTCTCCCGCCCACACCATACCCACGCCCGTCGCCTCACGACACCGCAACCGCCCACGCCCTTAGCTCCCTGAGAGTTACCGTGTGGGCAGCGCCTTGTGTGCAGATATGGGTAACGATCATGGACACGACAACAAAAACAGCGACAACAATAACAACAAAAAAGGAAAAACAACAACAATGGCACTACAAAATATAGAAGAAAAATTATAACAATGAACAAGTTGCTACTGAAATTACCAAGGAGAAAACATAATAATAATCAGCGAAATAATCAACGAATTACAAAAGAGAATTACACAACTTCAGGAAAACATTTTCTTACATTTCATCTTTTTATTCTCACTCTCATCTCCTTTTTCTTCCACTCCCCACTTCCTTTTCTCCTTCTCTTCCCTTATTTTTCTTTCTTCCTTCTTCACTCCATCTTCCTCGACAACGCCTCCCTTCCTCTCTTTGTCTCCCTTATCAAATCGCCCTTCCCCCTTCCTCCCCTCTTTTCCTCTCCCTCTCTCGTCCACACCTCCCCCCACCTCCTCCTCCTTTACTTTCCCTTCCTCCTATCCCCTCCGCTCCCCTACCCTCTGACACACAATCCCTGTCCTCTCTCCTCTTCCTCTTACTCGGTCACACTCCTCTCTTTTCCCCTCCCCCTTCCTACCCATTTCTACCCTGCCTCCCTCACTCCCTCCCACTCCAACCCCTCACCTCCCCTCTCTTCTATATTCCTCCCCCTCCCTCGCCCTCACTCCTACCTCCTCTCACCCCTCCTCCTCCTTCACCACCACCCCTCTCCCAACCCCGTGGGTGGGGGTCGTGCGTGCCAGGCGCCACCCACGCCCACGACGCCGCCCCTGGGTCAGAGGGCGCGACACATCCTGCCGCGGATGCTTATAAGGCGAGAGACACTTGTCCTTCGAGGAACATATGCCCTTTGTGCGACCTAATACTCACTCCCCTACCCCCTACCCCATACCCTCTTCCCCCTCTCCTCAACCCACCCATTCCCATCCCCTAGTGTTCTCCCCCTCCCCCCCTGTCCCTACTCGCCACCCCCCGTGATCGTGATCGACGTTTAAAAAACTGTATCGAAGTGTAGTGTTTATCAAGAATAATAAGAAGAAGAAAGAAAAAAGAAAAAGAAAAAAAGAAAAAAATAAAGAAAGAAAAAGATAAAACAAGAGATACGAGGAATGCAAAAAAGGAGACGAAACTCTAATCCCATTCATTGCAGGAGGAGTAGAGGGAGGTTAAGAAGAAGAAGAAGAAGAAGAAGAAGAAGAAGAAGAAGAGAAAGGGCGAGTCAACGGAAAAAGGAAGAGGAAGACGAGAAGGAGGAGGAGGAAGACGAGGAAAAGGAAAAGGAGGAGGAGGAGGAGGAGGTTGAGAATAGAAAAGTAAAAAAAATGAGAAAAATAAGAAGAAAAGAGAGAGGAGGAAGCAAAGGAGGAGGAGAAGACAGAACCAACAAACTTTCC
>BOPN01002134.1:137500-142500 GCA_017312705.2 Penaeus japonicus
TCTCTCTCTCTCTCTCCCTCCCTCCCTCTCCCTCCCTCTCCCTCCCTCTCCCTCCCTCTCCCTCCCTCCCTCTCCCTCCCTCCCTCCCTCCCTCTCCCTCCCTCCCTCTCTCTCTCTGATTTGGGGGATACGCTCCAAGTTTTAGGGGGAAATGAAGCAAAGTTTGGGGAGAAAGAACAAACATGCAAAAAGTTGCATAAGAGGCAAGGGCGCGAAACGAAGTAAAGAAAAAAAATAAAGCTTACGACGTTTGGTGCAGAAGATTGCAAAATTGCATGATAAGTCAGGAAAAGTGGCAACAAGGGAGAGGGAAAAGAACGTGAGGCCAAATAACAAGAATGAAAGATGAGGTTGGAATGAAGATAAACAAACCTGAAACCTCTTGAAAGCTTTCTTGGGAAAATAAAATCTCAAACCCTTCTTTTAAATTCTACTCAGCCCCAATAGTAGTAGTAGTAGTAGTAGTAGTAGTAGTAGTGGTAGTAGTAGTAGTAGTAGTAAAAGTAGTAATAGTACTAGTAGTAGAGGTGGTAGTAGTAGTAGATGCAGTAGTTGTAGAGGTGATGGTGATGGTGGTAGTAGTAGTAGTAGTAGCAGAAGAATAGTAGTAGAAGCAGTAGTTTTAGAGGTGATGATGGTGGTGGGGGTGGTAGTAGTAGTAGTAGTAGTAGTAGTAGTAGTAGTAGTAGTAGTAGTAGTAGTAGTAGTAGAAGTGCTACCAGTAGTAGTAGTAATTGTAGAAGAAATATTTCATGGGTACATTAACAGGATCATATCAATATCACTGTAATTAGCGTCTTGTGAATAAAGGTTTCATTTTTATAAAAAAAAAAAAATAATAATATATGGCATAAACAAATACAAGCTTCGAAATAAACACGCTTAACAGTGTGCAATGAACTCAATCTCACGTAATCCAATAATAACAATGCCAAGTTTACTCACTGAAACGAGACTATATTCATCACCGGCATTTACCTGCAAATAAAGAAAAGAAAATATAAGTAAATTACACATCACTTTGTTTATACAAGTTATCTTAGGCTCACTTACTCACTCACTCACTCACACAGTCATACAAAATGATTATTAATATGTAACTTAAGTTGATATTACAGACTGTGGACAGACGGAGAGACTGGGGTAAACAGACACTCAAAATCAGCATGGAATCAAAAACAATCATGGAAACAAATACTCAGACACAGTGAGAGAGAGAGAGAGAGAGAGAGAGAGAGAGAGAGAGAGAGAGAGAGAGAGAGAGAGAGAGAGAGAGAGAGAGAGAGAGAGAGAGAGAGAGAAAGAGAGAGAGATGAAGAAAGAGAGAGAAAGAGATTCCAAAACACAACCAGCAACTAGGAAACAAAGCCAGACAATCATACACACCCACACACTGAAACGCACATCCACATGAACACCCAGACCAAACACGCACTCACATATACACATACACAATCACTGTGTGCGCGCGTTTCGGCAGTTTACTGAGACAACATGAGAGAGGAGGCGAGTTGCCTCATAGATCACGCTCTCCTCACACTCGCCTCACGCCAATGACCGCCCTCACACCTACGGTACCTCTGCCACGTAGCCTACAGTGTGTGCACTACGCCCTCAGCTACGCACGTGCAGGCCAACCAGCAAAATAACCCCCCCCCCTCCGTGGTTGAGTCTGTCTCTGTCTGTCTGTCTGTCTTACAGTCTACCTTTCTCTTTCTGCCTTTCTTTCAATATATCTGTATATCCATCAGTCAATATGTCTTTCTGTCTATATTTATGTCCGTCTATCCATCTATCTATCTGTCAATCTTTCCTGTCCGTCTCTCATTTCTCTCGATGTTTCTCCCTTTCTTTACTATTCTTCTTCTTCCTCCTCCCCTACTTCTTTTCCTCTGTATCTCTTCGTCTCATTGTATGTAGGCCTAAACAACATAGGGTCCATGTTGACGCAATCTTCTAGCCTCTGCATCTGCCGCCATTGAAAAAAAAGTGAAACGAAGCAATCACGTTCGGACAAAGGCCCTCAACCTGAGCAATCGTGTGTGTGTGTGTGTGTGTGTGTGTGTGTGTGTGTGTGTGTGTGTGTGTATCAACAGTACAAGACCCTCATACCAACATCGCATTTAGGCTCTGTTCTCTACACTCCCAACCCGACGGGTAGAGGGAGGGGGAAGGGAGGGGAAGGGAAGGGAAGGGAAGGGAGGGGGAAGGGACGAGGAGGGAAGGGAAGGGACGGGGAGGGAAGGGGAAAGGAGGGGAAGGGAGGGGGGAGGGAAAGGAAGGGAAAGGACGAGGATGGAAGGGAAGGGACGGGAAAGGACGGGAAGGGAGGGAAAGGGGAGGAAAGGGAGGGTAGTCGCCGAAGGTCAAGGAGGACTGACCGCCCATTTCGCTTCCGTTCTAGTCCGTCGCGCTGATCGCCGACCCTGAAGTGTGACGTCATTGTCGACACACATGCTCACCCATCTCCCTGCGTGACGTCAAGGTTGGCACACGCTTCACACGGCATAAGCAAAGGGTCCTTCAGGCATAAACAAGTGCAAACAAACACGAACGAGCACACGCACTCACATGCACTCAAGCACGTATTTAAGGACACGCACGCACAAACACACATATATACATACATACATACATACATACATACATACATACACACACACACACACACACACCAATTCTCTAGTGACGTCACACCCAACACTCCTTCGAAACGTCACTGCCAAAACACTTCAAATGAATGGCATTAACACTATCATTCACACCCGAGCATGACGTAAGCTTTGCACCTTTATTAAGATTCTCTCTCTCTCTCTCTCTCTCTCTCTCTCTCTCTCTCTCTCTCTCTCTCTCTCTATTTTCACGTTTATTAAGATGTATATCTATCTTTCCCTTTCTCTATCTCTCAATTCTTTTCCTTGACCTCCATCTTTAAATCTATTCATTTATCCAACGGTTCACCACTACCTTCACTTCACATCGACTAACCAACAACACAAACAAAACAGCCACAAACAAACAAAAAAAACAGCAATAGCAAAAAGCAAAAACCCAAAAGGACGCATCGAATCCTCCGACCTCACGTTTTCTAACGACTTCTTACACGTCGCATAGAAAACGAGAATTCCCACACTCACGGTAATGGCTGAAGGTTATATGACGTTACGACAAAATGATTCCCGGCGCAGACAAGTGTCATTTCTCCCCCCCCCCCCCCACACACACACGAAAATTTTCCTCTGCCATAAAACCCGTTGGTTGTGACGGTCGAAGATGGCGATCCGTAACATTGGAACGTGTCGTTATCAGCTGTTATTACGTGTGGATTGGTGGGTGTGGGTGTTTTAACTGTAATCTTTCTTTTATTTTATTTGTTTTTATTCCGGGTAATCGGTTTACATCTCTCGGATATTATGTCTTCGTTTTTTTTCTCTCTCGTGTTTTCTCCCTCACCATCTATTCTTGCCTTTATCCTTCCCTCCTTTAACTCTTTCACTCCATTCCCCATCATATCGCTTTCCTAACCCTCCATCTCCCTTTTCCAAACCCCCTCCTCTCCACCTCCCCCTACCCTGTCATTCCCATCTCCCACTTCCCCCTCCTCCCCACCTCCCACCTCCACTTCCCCCTCCTCCCCACCTCCCATCTCCAACTTCCCCCTCCTCCCATCTCCAACTTCCCCCTCCTCCCCACCTCCCCCTACCTCCCTCTTCCCCACCTCTCCCTTCCTAGTCCTCACCACTTCTCCTTCCCCCCTCCTCCCCACCTCTCCCTTCCTAGTCCTCACCACTTCTCCTTCCCCCCTCCTCCCCCCTACCATATCCCTTTCCCTGTGGCTTTGTCTCCGGGTTTAGGGTTACCTGACGGTGGGAAATTACAGTTTTTTTCTTTCTTTTTTTCCAGCCTATCGCCGAGCGTGAAACTCCCGTCGCGTCGCGTCGCGTCGCGTCGCGTCGGCTCGCTCCGCTGCAGTCGGTGGCCTGAGGAACGACTTCGGTTCGCAGAAGTCACGGAAGGAGTTCGTACGCAGACAGACAACCTCCACCTCCACCTCCTCCTCCACCCCCTCTTCTTCCTCTACTTCTTCTTCTTCCTTCTACCCTTCTTCCTTCTTCCTTCTCGGTCTCCCAATCCCCCCCTACCCTTTCCCTTCCCTATTTCCTCATCGGATTCCTAATTCCCTTTTCCTTCTCTTCCCCCTTCCCTCCTACCTCTTCCCCTACCTCTTTCTAACCCCTCCCCCAGTCAACTCTTCCTTACCCCCCCCCCCCACTCCCCACAGCGTTATGACCCAATTATCACCTGCAGCCGGAAGTAACGAGGGCTAACGAGGCAAGAGTTTGACCGCAATGACAGCAGATCTCAGCCGACTATGCTGACGAGGGAGGTAGGCCTACTAGGTCGCGACTCACTATGCTGACGAGGGAGGTAGGCCTACTAGGTCGCAGCCGACTATGCTGACGAGGGAGGTAGGCCTACTAGGTCGCAGCCAAATACGCTGACGAAAGAGGTAGGCCTACTAAGACTCAGCCGACTATGGTGACGAAAGAGGTAGGCCTACTAGGTCGCAGCCGACTACGCTGACGAAAGAGGTAGGCCTACTAGGTCGCGACTCACTATGCTGACGAGAGAGGTAGGCCTAGTAAGACTCAGCCGAATACGCTGACGAAAGAGGTAGGCCTACTAAGACTCAGCCGACTATGCTGACGAAAGAGGTAGGCCTACTAAGACTCAGCCGACTATGCTGACGAAAGAGGTAGGCCTACAAAATCTGAGCCGATTATCTTTCAAGGCTGGCTCGGTGGGTGACAATCTCATTCATTTTTCCCTTAAGAGGAAAGGGATATGGATATAGAGATAGCTAGGCAGGTAGATAAATGGAAAACGAATCAAAAGACAATCAGTGATAAATACGCGTAAATCTGAAAAACGAAACAAGAAAAAAAGTGAAATTACACAAGAAAGAAATAACAACAGCAACAACAAAAACGTGACGTCAT
>BOPN01002134.1:147500-155000 GCA_017312705.2 Penaeus japonicus
AAAGACATAAAGTGGGGGGGGGGGGGGGGTGCAGCTGATACGGGTGTTTGTGTTCATGTGGTTGTTTGCTTGTTTGTTTGTTGACGGGGGACGGAGGAGGGAGGAGGAGGAGAGAGGAGGAGGAGGGCAGGAAGGGAATTGGGAAGGACAGGAAAAGGCGGAAGACGAAGAAGAGGAGGAGCAGGAGTGAGTGATGGAAGTGAACAGAGGAGGAAGATGAAGTGGAGATGAAGTGAAGAAAAAAAAAATAAGACAGAGTACAATATCGAAATGAATAACCACCTCTTTCTCTTGGTCTCCTCCTCCCTCATCCCTCTCTCCCTTCCCACCTTCTCTCCTTTCCCTCCTCTCCTCCACCCTCTCTCCCCTTCTCTCTCTCTCTCTCTCTCTCTCTCTCTCTCTCTCTCTCTCTCTCTCTCTCTCTCTCTCTCTCGTTCCTCCTTCGCCTTCCTTCTCTTCCGACAAATCAACCCCCCTCTCGCCTCCTTGCCCCCCCCCCCCCCCCTTCCTTCCCTATTCCCACCCTCTGTCTCCGTCCTCCTTCCTTTTCGCAATCCCCCTCCCCTCCTTTCTCCTACAACCCCTACCCCTTAAGCTGTCCTCCCTGCTAACCCCAATAAACCCCTAACTTTCTCAGCATTACATGGAGAGAAGGGCGAGGGTACGAGTGAGAGGTAGAGAGGGAGAGAAAGAGAGAGGGAGAGAAAGAGAGAGGGAGAAAGGAAGAGAGGGAGAGAGAGAGGGAGGGAAGGAGAGAGAGAAATAAAGAAAGAGAGAGAGAGATTAAAGGAAAGTAAGGCCAATGCAACTGCAATGTGCTGCAATCGCCAACCTTAGAAGGGATGCAGACAGGATGAGAGAAAGTAAGTAAGAAATAAGAGAAAGTAAGAAATAGGAAAGAGAGAGTAAAAGGAAGATCAAACGAGAGATAGATACACATTCAAAGATTTAGACAAAGAAAGAGAGAGAGAGAGAGAGAGAGAGAGAGAGAGAGAGAGAGAGAGAGAGAGAGAGAGAGAGAGACTTTTGACTTTGACAAGTTGAATGAGACAAGTAGGTACGTACATCTTAAAAGGATGAGGTAACATAGGTTAGAGAGAAAGAAAGAGAGAGAGAGATAGATAGATAGATAGATAGATAGAGAGAGAGAGAGAAAGAGCGAGAGACTGACAGACAAACCCAACCAGCAGAGAGACAGACAGACATACCACAAGAACACCCGCAGCCATGGAAACAGGTGGACGGGCGTACGTGCGGGCGGTGTGACCACGTGATCTGATAAACAATGAACGAGATGGTTGACCGGTCGAGACACGCCCATGTGAAAAAAAGAGGGGAGGGGGGATCACGCCCATGTACAAGAGGAGGAAGAGGTGGGGGGGGGGGGTAGTCACGCCCATGAGAAAGGGGGAGACAAAACGCTATTGATCAAATTCCCGGCAAAAAGAGGAGTTTATGTAAAAAAAAATTGCCATTCCACTATGAAAAGAGTACGCACGAGTTGGATAATTATGGCACTGATGGCAACCAATGAAAAGAACAGTGGCGAAAGTGATGGCAATTATGCACCAGAAACAAAAGGAATTATAAAGAAGAAATAAATGAAGAAAAAAAAAAACATAGTAAAGAAAGATACAAAGAGTACGAGAGGGAAATCAATAAAAAAAGATACATTTGAAAATTTACTCCGAAAATATAAAAGAAGCAAGGAAGAAAGGCAAAAAAAAAAAAAAGGGGGGGGGGGGAAGAAATATGGACTACAAGAGAGAAGGAAAAGAAAGAAAACGAAGGAAAAGCCGAAAGAAAAAAAAAGTAATACAAAAGAGAGAAGAGGAAAAAACAATAAAAAAGAGAGAGAGCGAAAGAAAAAAAAAGGAGAAAAGAAGAGGAAAGCGAAAGAAGGAGAAGAAAAACGAGCGACCGAGCAAGCGCCGCCACACCCGAGAAATAATACGGAGCAAAAACACTTACTTCGCTTACTTTGCTTACTTCGCCTCTCGCCTCGTGAAGCAAGCAGGACTCGGACACCTAACCCCCTTTCCCTTCTCTTTTATACCCTCCCCCACTTAAATCTCTTCATCTCTCCCTCCCCCTTCAATTTCCCCTTTTACTCTCCCCTTCCCCTTCGACCCCTCTTCAAATTCTCCCCACCAAACCCGCTCCCCTCCCCTCCCTTCCCCTCCCCTTCAAACACCCTTAGACCTCCCCCCCCCCCCCCCTCCACGTCAATACACCCGTAAGTCTCTCCCTCCCTCCCTCAACCCCCCTCTTCTCCCTATCCCCCTTCCATTCTCTTCAGACTTCGATAACCCCTTCCCCCTCCCCTCCACTCCCCCCTCCCAGCAACCCCATTCTTTCCATCCTCCTTATAAACTCATTCTTCTCTCTCTCTCTCTCTCTCCTCCCTCCCCCCCTCCGCTCACTCATAACCCCATTAAACCCTTCAACTCTCTCCCCCCTTCCCCTTCCCCCTATCCACCTTCTCTCCATCCTTCCAAAATGGATAAATCATCCTACCCTTACACACTCCATTCAACCCCCCCCCCCACCCCCTCTCCCATATATCCTCGTTTCGTCCCATACCCATCTACTCCCTCCTCCTTCCTCCCTCCCCTCTCCCCCCATATCAAGCAATTTCTCCCCCTCCCACCCCCCTACCTACCCCACCCCACCCCTCCATACCCTCTATCACCCCCCAATCCATACCCTCTATCTCCCCCCCTTCCATACCCCCTACCCCCCTCCCTCCCTCCCTCTACCTCTCTCCCTCGGCAATATATCCGAGGCTGAGCCCGGTGACGTCACAGCTAAAAATACCCGCACGGTCAGCCGTTGTCCCGACCAGTTTCGATGCGTACCAGGGGTGGGCGGGTGGGTGGATGGATGGGTGGGTGGGCATGAGCATGTGGGTGGGCATGGGCATAGACAAGTGGGTGGGTGGGTGAACGGACGGGCGTATGACTATGCATGATTAGAGGAGAGGGCGCATGTGGGTGGATGGGTGGGTGGATGGGTGGGCGTATAGGTGGGCATGAGCAGGTGAGTTGGCGAATAGATGGGCATGAGTAGGTGAGTGGGCTTGATCAGGTGGCATGGGCAGGACCTTAGAAATTGACATGAAAAGAGAGAGAGAGAGAGAGAGAGAGAGAGAGAGAGAGAGAGAGAGAGAGAGAGAGAGAGAGAGAGAGAGAGAGAGAGAGAGAGAGAGAGAGAGAGAGAGAGAGAGAGAGAGAGAGAGAGAGAGAGAGAGAGAGAGAGAGAGAGAGAGAGAGAGAGAGAGAGAGAGAGAGAGAGAGAGACGACGGTGTGATGACGCAAGAGTGAGGGAGAGAGCGATCAAGTAAACACACGCGGCGAGGAATATATGGAACGAGATATTCACTAAATATCTAAATAGAAACGTTAAATTAGGTATCAAGCTGAGAATATAAATAGATACAAAAGGGATATCAATAGATGCAGAAGGTGATTAATTACAAACGTTGCAAGGAAAAGACACGCGCCTGTGCTTGCTTGTGCTTGCGTGTTTGTGTATGGGTAAGGGAGACTTAGAAGATAAAAAGGAAGCTTAAAAACAAAATATTTTTGAGCACATATTCACCAATTATGAAAGAACAAAGGGTGCAGTAATAACAGTAATATCAAAAGTAATAATAAAAATAATATTAATAACAATAGTAATAATAATAATAATAGCAACAACAGCGATTATAATAATAATAATAATAATAACAATAATAATAACAATAGTAGTGATAATAAAAATAATAACAAATAATGGAATAAATAAAAATGGAATAAACGAAAAAAATAACAAATAAAATAACTATAACAACACCTATTAACAAACCAACAACAACAAAATACCCTGCCTCACAACAAGACCCTCGAGCGCTGTATCTGAACGAGGTGTGGGCGTGGGCGGCCTGTTGTGACTCAGACAGGAAATCGCGGGCGTGAGAGAGAGAGAGGAAAAAATGTTTTCGAGATGACAATAACCTTTCAACTCATTCCGTTCATAAACCTCAATAAAAATAGTGATGAAGATTATGACAAACATAACGACAAAAACAATGAGAATGATAATCTTTACGGAAATAATAATAATAATAATGATAATAACATAATAAATGATAACAATAAGAACAACAGAAACAAGAACAATCTACAATAATTATCATAGTATAAAATCATTATCATGATTACCATAAAAAACATCGTCTTTTTTCTAGTTTCACTTCAATTCCTTTTCTCTTCCCTTATCATCGAGTCTTTTACTTATTCGTTATTTTTTTATCAAGCAATTATGCCAATTAAATGAACTAATTAAAAACAAAAGCCTTGTCCCCGTTTCGACAAATTGAGGTCATTATCAAGTCCGTTTAAGACGCAGTTTTTTAAGATAATTAGAATCAATTATTGCCATAAATCAAATGATCTAGAATTAGCTGATGCAATATTTAAATGAACAAGATATTATAGATAGAGGACGCAGAGGGCAAAAAAAGGTACACAAACAAACACAAAACGCGAATAACAAAGAAAAAAATCAGGAAGACGGAGACAAAGAAAATCAGAGGAGAACAGAGTGAAGTAAAAAAAGAAAGAAAAGGAAGAGGAAGAAAAAGAGGAAGAAAAAAATATAGGAAAAAGAAGAAAAGAAGACGAAAAAGAAGAAGAAAGAAACGAAAGAAGGAAGCAGAAGGAACAGGAAGAAAAAGCCCTATGAAGAAAACGACGAAGCAACAAGGAAAGGAAAAGCAGAGAGCCACAGAGACAGCACGTGGCCATCCCCAGCGGTGACGTAACTTAAATACTGCTTCTTCCCTCCTTCCGTTGCGAGTTATTTGATGTGTCTTTCTTTGACTTGTTCCTCTGCGCAATGCGTTTGTCTGATACGCACACGCACACACACACACACACACACACACACACACACACATACGCACGCACACATACAAGCAAGAAGAAACGAAGGAGAAACAAAAACACGTAAATCATAAAATATAAAACCCGCAAAACGAGCGCCAAAAAAGAGAGCGAGAGAGAAAGAGAGAGAGAGAGAGAGAGAGAGAGAGAGAGAGAGAGAGAGAGAGGGAGAGAGAGAGAGAGAGAGAGAGAGAGAGAGAGAGAGAGAGAGAGAGAGAGAGAGAGAGAGAGAGAGAGAGAGAGAGAGAGAGAGAGAGAGAGAGAGAGAGAGAAAGAGTGAGAGAGAGAGAAAGAGTGAGAGAGATCTCTCTCTCTTTCTCTCTCTCTCTCTCTCTCTCTCTCTCTATCTCCTCTCTCTCTCTCTCCCTCTCTCTTTCTTCCACGATAACTCAATGCGCAGTTAGTGATGGTCTCGCAAAACCTACGCCAAATACGACGTGCCGTCCTCTGCTCCACACTGCAGTCTCTCGCGTGCGTTGCAATGCAGTTTCGACCAGTCTTTTTCCTTCTCTCCCCCCCCTCTCTCTCTTTCTCTTTTATATCTCTCTTTCTCTCACCCTGTTTCTTTCTTTCTTTCTTTCTTTCTTTCTTTCTCTCCCTCCCATCCTCCCTTCCTTCCTCCCTCGCTCGCTCGCTCTCTCTCGCCCTCCCTCCTACCCTTTTCTCTTTCTCCCCCTCACTCTGTGCAACTCTAGATGCAACTTCTGATCAACGGCAGCAGCAGTACAGAGATAATGTATGGCCACCGCGGCGCCACTAGCTGACAGCGTCTGGTCACTAAGAGAGAGAGAGAGAGAGAGAGAGAGAGAGAGAGAGAGAGAGAGAGAGAGAGAGAGAGAGAGAGAGAGGAAGAGAAAGGGAGGGAGGAGAGACAGAGACAGAGACAGAGAGAGAGAGAGCGAGAGAGAGAGAGAGAGAGAGAGAGAGAGAGAGAGAGGGAGAGAGCGAGAGAGAGGGAGGGAGAGAGAGAGAGAGAGAGAGAGAGAGAGAGAGAGAGAGAGAGAGAGAGAGAGAGAGAGAGAGAGAGAGAGAGAGAAAGAGAGAGAGAGAGAAAGAGAGAGAGAGATCGAAAGCGAGAGCGAGAAAGAGCGAGAGAGGGATCCGGTCGCAGCATCCGATAAATTCCCGCCCAAATGCCGGAGATAAAACCACGACCCGACAAGTGGCCTCCAAGGCATTAAGGTCGTTTCTTCCCCGCAGGTCAAATATGTTAATGACCCTTACGTATAGCCTTAAGATGAAGACCAACGGTCTATTAATCTGTATTGAGGAACTCGACGGGAATTTATGGCGAAGGTAGGCCTATGCCTTCTATTTTTCTGTTACTCGCCTACTTTTCGGAAAAAAAAAAAAAAAAAATCTGAACTATTTCCGGGGAGAGAGGGACAGAGGAGGGGTGGGGAGAGAGGGAAGAAGGGAGGAAGGGAGGAACGGAGGGAGGGAGGGAGAAAGAGAGAGAATGAGAGAGAGAGAGAGAGAGAGAGAGAGAGAGAGAGAGAGAGAGAGAGAGAGAGAGAGAGAGAGAGAGAGAGAGAGAGAGAGAGAGAGAGAGAGAGAGAGAGAGAGAGAGAGAGAGAATGAGAGAGAGAGAGAGAATGAGAGAGAGAGAGAGAGAGAGAGAGAGAGAGAGAGAGAGAGAGAGAGAGAGAGAGAGAGAGAGAGAGAGAGAGAGAGAGAGAGAGAGAGAGAGAGAGAGAGAGAGAGAGAGAGGGGGGGGGGGGGAGACCCGCCACTTGTGCCATCTTGGGATTCGGGGAAATCTTACGAGATGCCTTTAGATAGGCCTATCTTTTTTGTTTGGCTTTTGTTAATTCGAAACCGTTTTCTCGAACTTTCGAGAACTGCTCGACGAACCAATAGCTAGAAATTAATTGATTGATGATAGCCATCTAATATAATCGGTGGCGGTGACGGTTATGATAGCAGTAATTAAACAAAACTATGTAATAATTGCAGTGACTACAATGACCACCACTGCAACGACAAAAATAACGGAAATGATGATGATAGTACCTAAAAAAAGGTTTCACTCTCAAAAAACAACTGGAGTATTACAATAAACAAAAACAAAACAAAACTAAACACGTCGAAACATGTTCCAGGCCGCCACATGGACTCTCGTACCTTATCATATATGCTTGACTTATTAGCCGATTGCTGATTAGATTAGCCAATTGAGATGCCGACTGCCTGAATGACTCCCGTCTCTCTCTCTCTCTCTCTCTCTCTCTCTCTCTCTCTCTCTCTCTCTCTCTCTCTCTCTCTCTCTCTCTCTTAATATCTCGGTTTGTCGCCACCTCTTCCTCCTCCCCACTCTCTTTCTCCTCATCTTTTTTCTACTTCTACCTTTCCTCCTTCTTCTTCCCCCTGCTCCCCATTCTCCTTCTTCTTCCCCCCTCCTCCTCCTTCTCCTTCTTCTTCCCCCCTTTTCCTCTCCTCCTCCACCATCTCCCTCCTTCCCTCCCCCCCTCCCCTCCCCCCATATTCTCGACAGGGACTGAATATCTATACCCCCCTCCCCTCCCCTCCCCTTCCCCCCCGCCACCGCCTGTTTGCTCGGAGGGTTGTCGT
>BOPN01002134.1:160000-175000 GCA_017312705.2 Penaeus japonicus
CTCCCTCCCTCTTCCACTTTCCTCCCTCTTCCACCAACGCCTTTTTTCCCTCTACCTCTACCTCCCCCTCCCTCCCTCTTCCAACAAAGTCTTTTTCCCCTCTACCTCTACCTCCCCCTCTCTCCTTCTCCCTTCCCCCTTCCTCCACCAACACGTCTTTTCCCCCTCTCCTCTCCCTCCCCCTCCCTCCCTCTCCCACTTCCTCCCTCCTCCACCAACATGTCTTTTCCCCCTCTACCTCTCCCTCCCCATCCCTCCCTCTCCCACTTTCCCCCTCCTCCACCAACACGTCTTTTCCCCCTCTTCCTCCGCCTCCCTCCTTCTCCCTTCCCCCCCTCCTCCACCAACACGTCTTTCCCCCCTTTTCCCCTACCTCCCCCTCCCCCTCCCCCCTTCTCCCTGACGTGTCGCAACGCCTCGTCATCTCGCAAAACCGGCTTATCAGCCCCGCGGAGGTATCGATTCGCGCCGCGCCATTTGTCCCGGCTACTATCGGCGCCCCCCTCCCCCACCCTACACACACCCCTTCCTCCTATAACTTCAATCCCCTTCCTCTCCCCTCCCCTCCTCTCCTGAACCTTCAATCCTCCCTCCCTTCTCCTCCACTCCTGTACCTTCTTCCCCCTTCTCTACCCTTCCTATACCTTCTGCCCCCCTCCCCTACTCCCCTACTCTACCTCTACCCACCCTCACTATCCCTGATTACCCTTCGTTTCCCTCCTCCCCATCAGATCCCTATCAATACCCAAACTCTTTTTTTCGCTCTTTTACCCTAAACCTCCACTTCCCTTCAATCACCCCCCTCCCCTCCAATTCCCACTACCACCTCCTCCTCTATCCCATCCCCCCTCCTACACCCCCCCTCTATCACCACTCCAACTCCCACTACCCCCCCCCCCCTTCACTACCGGTCCCTTATCTTGCGAAAAGCCGCGGGCCGCTCGCTGGCTGCCCATACGGAAACACCTTCCTCTCGGGACCATTCTTATCTGGGTCACGGTTTAAGGTGTGTGTCTGCGTGGGAGGGGGAAGGGGGAAGGGGGAAGGGGGAAGGGGGAAGGGGGAGGGAGAGGGGGGAGGGAGAGAGGGGAGGGGGAATGGGAGTGGGACGGGAGGTGGATTGGGTAGGGGAGGGGGAAGGGGAAGAGTGGGACGGGGTTAAGGGAAGGGGGAGAGAGGGGAGTGAGGGTTGGAAGAGAGGGAGGAGAGGGGAGTGAATTTAAAAAAGAGGAGGAAAAAGGATGCAGAAAGAGGGAAATAGTGAAAGGAAGAGATGACAGGAGAGAGATGCTTCTACCATGTTCCTCTCTCTTTCTCCTTCTCTCTCCCTCCCTCTCCCTCCATCCTTCCCTTTTTCATTTCCCCTTTCCCCACCCTCTTCCTCTACCCCTGTATCTTGGCCCCAGTAAGTCATAAAAGAATGCGCGGGCGGGTGGGCGTGGGCGGCAACGAGGCGTGGGAGGCACCATACTTGGGGTAGTCCGCCGACCTGATCAGGGTCAGCGGGAAGGGAAAGGAAAGGGGGGGGGGGTTGAGAGAATGGGGAGGACAGAGAAAGAGGGAAATAAGGTGGGGGCGGAGAAAGAAGGGAGGAAGATAATTGGGAGATGGGAAGAAGACAGAAAGAGAGAGAGAAGGAGAGTGAGAAAGACGGGACGTTTTGATAAGGTGAGAAGAGGAATTGGGAGAGCGAAGGGTGACGAAAAAGAGACGATGAGAGGTAGAAGAAAAGGCGGAAGAGAGGAGAGGCAGAAGAAAGAAGAGGAATTAGTAAAGGGTGAAAAGAAGGAGTCGGGCAGGGGAGGGTAGGAGAGAGGAAGAACGAGAGAGGTAACGCAAAGGAGAGGAGGACATAAGGGAGAAAAAGTGATTTGAGAAACAAGAAAGAAGAGGAAGAGAGAGATTGAGATATATAGAAATGGATAGATACATAGAAATAGATAGAGAGACCAAATTGTATGGGGTGGGAGAGAAGCAAAAACGAGTAGAGGGGGAAGACGAGAAAGCGAAGAGAGGAGACGAGGAGAGAAGAGAGAGAAACATAAGAAGAGGAAAGACCACACAACAAGCAGCTTCGACTAAGTTCCCCCTCCCTCTC
Source organism: Penaeus japonicus (assembly GCA_017312705.2). Taxonomy (NCBI): domain Eukaryota; kingdom Metazoa; phylum Arthropoda; class Malacostraca; order Decapoda; family Penaeidae; genus Penaeus; species Penaeus japonicus. Next base: position 162,099 of record BOPN01002134.1, read on the forward strand.
GGTCCCCCTCTTCCCGTTTTCCTTCTGATTTTTTCTTCTTTCTCCTCTATTTCACTTCTCATTTCGTCAACGGTTATTATTCCATTTCCTTCCATTTATTCAACCCCCTCCTAACCCCCCTATTCCCCCTTCTGCATAATTCTGTAACTACTAGTGTGAGAAAGTGAGAATTCGCGGGAAAAAAATATGTGAAATAACCATGAGGGTTAGTGACGTGCATGATGAGTATGAAAAACACATGAAACCGAACGAGAGCGGCAACAAAAAAAAGAAGAAAGAATGAGGAAGAAAAAGAATAAAGAATGAAAATCATAAAAAAAGACATGTCGAAGGATGAAGGGGGGGGGGGAGAGAAAGAATGAGAATATAAAAAAAATGCCTTAGAATGAAATAGATAACAGCAGAGACAAACAACGATAATGCTAATATATAATGCCCAAGAATGAGATTGACAACAAAAGAATGAGCACGAATGAGAAAGACAAGAAACATGAGCCTATGAGTGACAAGAAGCATGAGTATGCCCGCACTTTGACCCTCGCCTGTCCAAAACCTTTTATCCGAGACAGACAGAGACCAAGATAATCTGCAAGGTCAATGCATATGCACAAACACAACACGCACATACAAGAAGGCACGTACACGAATCGGAATCGATCTGTGATTATGTCTTACGTCAGGACTTTGCTTGAAGTCTGTCTGTCTTCCTATTCCTAATCTCTCTCTCTCTCTCTCTCTCTCTCTCTCTCTCTCTCTCTCTCTCTCTCTCTCTCTCTCTCACACACACACACACTTTCTTCACCTCCCCTTCCCCATCACCCTTAGCTCCCTATCCCCCTTCCCTTCCCCTACTCCCCTTTCCCTTTCCCTACTCCCCTTCCTCTACCCATTCCCCTATCCTCTCGCCCCCCCCCCACCTCCCTTTCTCTGTACCACCACAACGCCAACAAGGTCCACAAGCCAAGGAGCCAGCAAGCAAGCAAGCAAGCAGGCATCGACCAAAAGACGCCCCCACTACTCCTATTCCCCCCCCTCCCCCTCCCCCTCCCCTCTCTCTTCCTATTCCCGTTCCCGTCCCCTTTGTCCTCTTATCCCCCCTTCCCTCCCCTCTCTCTTCCTATTATCCTTTCCCTTCCCCTCTCTCCTCTTATTTCCCTTTCCTTCCTCCTTCTCTCCACCCTCTCCTCTCTTCCCCTCCCCTCATCAACCTCCCCCTCCCGCTCCTTCTCCACTGCACCTATTTCAGCGACAAGGCCGAGAGAGAGAGAGAGAGAGAGAGAGAGAGAGAGAGAGAGAGAGAGAGAGAGAGAGAGAGAGAGAGAGAGAGAGAGAGAGAGAGAGAGAGAGAGAGAAAGAAAGAAGAGAAAGAAAGGGGGAGAGGGGAGAAAGAATGGGAGAGAGAGGAGAAAGAAAAAGAGGAGAAAGAAAGGGGGAGAGAGGAGAAAGAAAGGGAGAGAGAGGAGAAAGAAAGGGAGAGAGAGGAGAAAGAAAGAAATAGAAAAAGGGAGAGATACAAAGAGAGAAAAGGAAAAAAGAAAGAAACGAAAAGAAAGGAAGTGAAAGAGAGAGAATAACAAAGACACACGTGACTTGCGACACAACAGCACTGCCCGCCAGTCAGCGAAAAAAGAGCAAGAGGGAAGAGGGAAAACGGACACAAAGAGAAAGGAATAGAAAGGAAGAGACAGGAGAGAGAAGGAGGGAGAAAGTGACATAAAAGAGAAGTTGCCCCTACCATCCCCTCTTATACCCCCCTTCCTAATTTGCAATATGAAGGCAAGACGACGTATTTTGCATGCTAAAGGCTGGTATTTTGTCAACATGTTCCGTATTGTGGCGCATACAGCTATAAGGGGGGGGGGGGGTAGAGGGAGGGAAGAGGGAAGGAGGATTGAAGTGAAGGAAGATATATGGCAGGGTGGAGGGAGGGAGGCAGGGAGGGGGGGAGGGAAGGAGGGCTGGGTGGAAGGCTGGGTGGAGGGAGGGAGGGAGGGGATATAGAGAAGGGATGAAGAGATAGAGGAATGGGAGGAAACACGGTGGTGGAGGGACGAAGGAGGTGATAGAGGTCGGTGAAGGGAGGGAGGGAGGGAGGAGAGGGGGAGAAGGGGGGGAGAAGAAGTTGAGATCCAAGCACCGCGACAAAGGTATCACGTCCCACGCATCGACGCGGAAAAAAAAAAGAAAAAAAAAGTGAGAGAGAAAAATAAAAAAAAGGAAAAACAAAAACCCAAACTTCCCAAGAAAATACCCTACACGTAAATCTACCATCCACCTAGTACCTACCGCCTATCAAAAACACGCCTACCCCAATTCGACCCCCCCCCCCACAAACAAAGAACTAGACCACACCCGCACCACCCAAGCAACCTCACTTAACCTCACCTCCCCCAACCCCTCTGCAACCCAGCTCAACAACTAACCTACATTCGCTTAGCAACAAGAACTCGAGAAATGGACATAACTGTGCATTCCTTCACACTAAACTCAATGGATTCCCTCTCTACTTTTGCGTGTCCTCGTGTGTGTGTGTGTGTGTGTGTGTGTGTGTGTGTGTGTGTGTGTGTGTGTGTGTGTGTGTGTGTGTGTGTGTGTGTGTGTGTGTGTGTGTGTGTACGTGTGTGTGTGTGTGTGTGTGTATGCGTGTACGTGTGTGTGTGTACAAGGGCGCGTGTGTGAGTGTGAGTGTGAGTGTGATTGTGTGTGTGTCCGTTTGTTTGTGTGTGCGTGTGAACAAGCGTTTACTCGCACATACATTTCTGTCCTCACTGATAACAACTAACTATCAGCGCCCGTCCCGTCCGTAACTACCCGAACAGGAATGCATACGAATGACTCCATAGTGTCGGTAGGTGCGTGCGTGTCTGTGTGCGATATCCGTGTGCCCAAGGCTGACAAGCGACCTCCCCATCCCCATCCCCATCCCCATCCCCCACCCCCAAGCCGAGCCGAGCCGAGCCGGTTCAGAGCGAAATAATCGCCGGGGCCCTCCTCCAGCCGACAAAGCCGACCCGTTTGGCCAGAAATGAAAACATCCTTGAACACTGCCAGATCAACGGCATCCTTCGAGATAACAGGCCGATAAGGGGGATGGGGGTGGGGGATGAGGGTGGGGATGGGGATGGGGGAAGCGGTCGAGGCGGAGGGCAGGGAGGGGGGAGGGGAATAGGGAGGGAGTAAAGAGGGGGAGAGATGTAAGGGGATGAGGGGGGAGGGGAGAAGAGGGAGGAAGAGGAGGTAGGGGAGGGGGGAAGAGGGAGTGGAAAGGGGGGAGAGGTAGGGGAGGGAGGAAGAAAAGATGGAGAGAGAAGGGGGGAGGGAGGTAAGGGGAGGAGAAAGGGAGAAGGGGTGGAAGAGGGAGGGAGCAAGAGAACAATACGGAAAAAAGACGTTTAATAATAATAACTGTTTCACGGATATCTGAGATACTAGTCTGATGTCCTTCGGAGATGGGAAGGGGGGAGGGGAAGGGGAGGGGGGATGAGGAGAAGGAGGAGGAGGAGGAGAAGAAGAAGGAGGAAGAAAAAGGAGGGGAAGCAAGAGGGGGGGATAATGGAGGAAGGAAGGAGGGGGAAGAAGGAAGAGGGGTGGATGAGGGAGGAAGGAGAAGAAAGAGGGGGGGGGAGGGAGAAGGGAGGAAGGAAGAAAAGGAGGGCAGGGTTAGAGGAGGGGGTGGGAGAGAGAAGAAGGGGGGTGGGGGGAGTGACGTGAACAAAAGCAAGAAGAAACACCTGGCAACATAAAGAATATGAAAAATAAGAAAAAGTAAAAAAAAAGACAAAAATAAAATATCAGAGACGACCCGGAAACATAACAAGGCGCATGGATGGCGAAACCACCTTTGGACACGCCACACCCAATAACCCCCCCCCCCCCCGCCTCCTCTCCTCTTCCCCTTCCACTCATGCTCCCTCCTCCCCTCTCCATCCCTCCCCCCCAGTCCTCATCCTGTATGCCCCCCTCCCCACCCACAGCTTCACATTGTTTATCTGCCCTTCATACACCTCCACACCCATCACCCCCCCCATGCCTCCCACTTCCTCTCCAACTCCCAGTGTGCCTCTAACATATCTTCCTTTACCCCCCCCCCCATCCCTGCCCCAATACTAATTATCTCTTTATGCCTTCCCCCACCTTCCTGCCTCCCGAATGCCCCTCACTGCTCCATCTCACTGTCCATCACTCCTCAATAGCCCTCTAGCTCTCCTCCACGCCATCTATTTTGGGTCATCACTTGGCCTTTATCAAGATGCCACGTTGGCGCATCATCTTCATATACTTAATAAATAGATTTGTTAATCGTTGTTGATTGTTATGTTGTTGTTCTCATCATCACTCATTCCATTACATCTAAATAAATAAATGTCATGTTCATCATCTGTCATCTTCCATCATCATCATCATCATCGTCATCTTCATCTTCATCATCATCATCACTTACATCATCGTAAATAATGTGTCACATATATTTATGTTCATCATCATCATCATCATCATCATCATCATCTCCTCCTCCTCCTCCCCCTCCTCCGCCACCGTCGTCTGTCCGCCCATGTGTGCGAAATGGCCTTGAGAGCGTCATGCACTGGTCGTGACGTCACAGCCACGTATAGGAAGGAGTGCGCAGGACCCGGTTCATGCATGGTGCCCTCGAGGCTGGTGCATGGCGGGTCGCCTTCACTCACATGCACAAACAGATGAATGGATGGATGGATGGGTGAATGGGTGAATGGGTGAATGGGTGAATGGATGGGTGAATGGGTGGATGGATGGCACTAATAGAAGACCATAGGCATTGGTCTGTGTAGTTCACCTTTGCTCTTTCTCTCACTGGAGGAACAAGAGAGAGAGAGAGAGAGAGAGAGAGAGAGAGAGAGAGAGAGAGAGAGAGAGAGAGAGAGAGAGAGAGAGAGAGAGAGAGAGAGAGAGAGACAGAGAGAGTTAGAGAAAGTTAAAAAAAAAAAAAAAAAAAAAAATAACAGACAGAACCGAGAGGTGACAAAAACACACACAAACAAAAAGCATCCGAGATTCGAGACGCGAGACCGACAAACAAACAGACAAACAGACAAACCAACCGGCTAACGACCACCTTAACGACGACAATAACGACCAAACGACCTCCTTCGGTCCAACGCTAAAATATAGCCCTGAATTACTGCAATATAACCCCCAACAAAGTCTTTTTTTCTCCCCTTGCGAGCCGCAAGTTTCCACTCGAGGCGAGGCCCCCAGACATTATTTCGAAGGGAGGTTGTGCCGTTCACCATCGTCTCTTCGAACGGTCAGGTCTTCACCATAGTCACTATATCAAAGACTTCTCCCTCGTCACTATAAGCGACCTTATAAACGATAGTGTCTTCACCATAGTCACTATATCAAAGAGTTCATCTCCGTCACTATAAACGACAAAGACTTCACCGTAGTCACTATCTAAGAGAGAGAGAGAGAGAGAGAGAGAGAGAGAGAGAGAGAGAGAGAGAGAGAGAGAGAGAGAGAGAGAGAGAGAGAGAGAGAGAGAGAGGGAGAGAGACAGAGAGAGAGAGAGAATGAAAGATAGTTAGACAAATAGATAGATAAATAGATAGAGAGAGAGAGAGAGAGAGAGAGAGAGAGAGAGAGAGAGAGAGAGGGGGGGGGAGAGAGAGAGAGAGAGAGAGAGAGAGAGAGAGAGAGAGAGAGAGAGAGAGAGAGAGAGAGAGAGAGAGAGAGAGAGAGAGAGAGAGAGAGAGAGAGAGAGAGAGAGAGAGAGAGAGAGAGAGAGAGAGAGAGCGGGAGGGAGAGAGAGAGAGAGAGAGAGAGAGAGAGAGAGAGAGAGAGAGAGAGAGAGAGAGAGAGAGAGAGAGAGAGAGAGAGAGAGAGAGAGAGAGAGAGAGAGAGAGAGGGGGGAGAAATCCTAACCTTGAGACAGTTTCCAGAATCTTACCGTTAATTCACGAGTAAAACCAAGGTGACTTCCTGACTCACTTGACAATACAGAATAACAGTAAAAGTAACAAAGATTCTAATAATAAGAACTATCATAATGATAATATTGATAATAATCAAAATAATGCTAATAATGATAGTAACAATAATAATAATGAAATAACAGCCTCCAATAATAATAATCATCATAACAAACACAGTAACACCATTATAATTTCAACCGAAACCAAACCATTCACCATCATCACTGCAAATAAATCTATATAAACAAAAACAAAACAAAAAAATCTTAAAAACCAAAAATATATACATATCAGTCAGGTGACCTCCCCCTCCCCCCAAATCCACGTAAAGAAGAAGAAAAAAAAGGACATTTCAACATCACGCCCAAAATCACTTCACACTTTCACCTTTGCAATAAATATTTTTTTCAGCCGCTTTTAATATCAACCTTTATTATATACGTATTTTCTATCATCCTGTTTTCATTTTCTAATTGAAAAAAATATATATATATATTTCATATTACTTTTTTTCTTCCTTTCCTTTTTTCTGCTCCATTTACATTTTTTCTTCTCTTCTTCTCTCGATTTCTTTCTAACTATTTGTTTTTATGTTACACTTAACTTTTATCTATTCAACTTTTTTGTTGTTCTATTTCTGTCCATATTTTTAGGTACCATTTTTTTTCTTTTTCTCATTCACTAACGCTTCTCTTTCCCAATTTCTTTCTTATCTTCTTTCTTATCTTTATACTTTATCTCCTTTCCTACATCCCTATTCGTTATTCTTTCTTCTTCCTTTTTTTTTAATCTACATTTCCAAGTTACCCTTCCATTCTTTCGATTCCTATTATTCCTATTCAAGACCTCTCACCTACGCCCACATCTTGGGAATGGGCGTGTTGCACAGACCCGAGCACGAGGAGGGGATTGAATACTAATTGCAGAGGACGCGAGTGCTATGACGCTGCCCGAGACATGCATGGGTGGGGAGGGAGGGAGGGAGGGAGGAGGGGGAGGGGGAGAGGGGTGTGACAGAACGGAAGGGTGGGGGGAGGACAAGAGGGAAAGAGGGGAGAGAGAGAGGAAGAGAGAGAGAGTATGAGAATACAGTCAACAAGGTAGGGAAAGAGAGAAAAGAGAGAGAGCCCCCCCCCCCCAACACACACCCTCGAAAACCTCACAAAGAGAATCAACCTCCCGAAACCCCACGAGCGCCACTGAACACGACATAACTCACCCATCCTTCACCCCTATCCTACCCCCCACCCCCTACCCCACCCCACCCAAACTCCAGCCACCCACCCAGCCCTCGCCGACGCATTCCCACGCGTGACCTGTTCCCCGGAGGCATCGTGACCCATCATCGCCTGACCTCGTCCTCCTTGCCGGGAAGGTCACACAACAAGCCCGGCCGACAAGCAGGGTCACGACACATAGTAACTGGGGATTTGTACGTGCTAACCCTCCTTCTGTTCGGATCACGTGACACATAGCCCCCCCCCTCTCTCTCTCTCTCTCTCTCTCTCTCTCTCTCTCTCTCTCTCTCTCTCTCTCTCTCTCTCTCTCTCTCTCTCCTTTCCTCCTTATGCACATACACATACACACGACTGCCCATTTCCCCGTTTCCCATATACACATACCCCCCCCCCCCCACTCCATCTCTTCCCTTACCCCACAAACACATAACACGCAACCCATTTCCAACCCCATAATCTTCCCCTCCCTCCCCCCTACCTTATTTATACATCATCCCCCCCCCCTCCTCATCCACAGATCACCCCTACCCCCCTCATCCAACCCAACCCCCAACTCCTCCTTTTCTCCTCCCTCCCCCACCCATCCACCACCCCTAACCCACCTCATTTCCCCTCCTTTCCCTCACGTACATCAACCCATTCCCTAACCTTACCCCCCCCCCCACCAACGCCTCCTATAACTCTTACCCTCCCCTTCACCCCCCCCCCCCTCACCACTTGACCACTTCCTCTGGTCAACGACAAAGTGCCAAATGTGTCTCTTTCAGGCACTCTCGTCATGCCCCTGGACTCGGGATGTCACTCTCTGGGGGGGGGGGGGGCATCGCATGGGCACTGGAGATGAATGGCCCATCCCATCAGGGCCTTTAAATATCCTATTCCTAAAGATGTTAAGTCTGTTTGTAAGCGATGTCAGGATGCCAATAATACAACACTATAGAAAAATAACATGAATGATAAAAAAGGATAAGTCCCTTTACTTCAACGAATCAAAAAAGAAATTCAAAATCCCGTAACCAATCGCTCACAAAATCGACAGAAAAAACTAACAACCGACGTAAAAAAAAAAGAAAATAAAAGAATATGAAAAAAACACTAACAACTGACGTAAAAAAAGGAAAAAAATAACAAAGTACATTCCGCTGGTATAAGAGTTGCCTATAATATGTGTCTATCTTTAACAATATGTTCATGTTCACAAGAAATAGGCCTAGGAAGAACTGAAGATACAAATTGTTAAACGAATATATAATGAACAACATATATAAAAGAAAAAAACAAATACACAAACAAGTGCACCTATCAACCTAAATAAAAACATAACAAACAAACACATCCATAACCCACAATGCCCGCAACACAAACAAAAACACGAACCCCCCTTCACACAACAAAAACAAACAAACAAACACATCACAACCCACCCTCCAACTGGTCAACCACACCATCCCCATCGCCCCCCCCCCCCGCAAAGAGACCAGTGCAAACAAGTAATTTTTGTCGTTTTCCTTATCGCCAACGAGAAAGACACGTTGCACCTCCTTGCAACTGCTGGCAAAATACCTGGGTGGGGGTAGGGATGGGGATTCCATGCAAATGCACGGTCTTCTCGCTTCTCCTATTTTCTTTTCCTCCATTCCTCCTCCTCCTCCTCCTCTTTCCTTTACCCTCCTCCTCCTCATTTCTCCCTTTCCCTCACTCCCTTCCTAAACTTTCGGTCATTCACTCCTCATTCTTCTTTTTCTCCTTCTCCTTCTTCTTCTCCTCCTCCTCTCCATCCTCCTCCTCCTCCTCCTCCTCCTCCTCCTCTCCTCCTCCTCTCCTCCTCCTCTCCATCCTCGTCCTCCTCCTCTTCATCCTCCTCCTCCTCCTCCTCTTCATCCTCCTCCTCCTCCCCCTCCTCTTCCGCAGGCACGTCTGGTCAGCGAGCAACTCTTTGCGAAGGAAATTTTACAGCCTGTTTCTGTGGTCGTCTGTGAGGCGAGATATCGACACGGGGCGAGCTTTCTTCTCCTTCTTTGACTCCTGTTACTCTTCTCCGTCTTCTCATTTCTTCTTATTGCGATCGCATTGACACTTATTAGGATACTGGGAAGCATCGTCGCTTTCATTATGATTATTAGCATTTATCTCTTCTTCTTTTTTTCTTTCTTTCTTCCTCTATTCTTAAAAGCTTTTTGTTCTTCTCTTATGTACGTCACCTCTTTCATCACAAAAGCGGTTTTGTTCAAGAAAAAGAGAACACCATCATTAATACCAATAATAGTGCACCCAATACCACTAATAACAACAACAACAATTGCACTACCAACAACGACAACACCAGTAACAACAGCAGCGATACTAATACACCAACAAACAGAAAAACGAGAACACCAGCGGAGACGACAATAAATACACCAACAACAAAAACAGACTAATTCAACAACAACAAAAAGCAAATGACTGCAAAGTCTCCAAACAAGATTATTACCAACAACAATACTAAATCTACCAGCAACAACACTAAATACTCTAGCAATAGCAACAATAACAACACTAAATACTCTAGCAACAACAACACTAAATACTCTAGAACAACAACATTAAATACTCTAGCAACAACAACGCTAAATACTCTAGCAACAACAACAACACTAAAATACTCTAGCAACATCACCACCACTAAATCCGACCCCACGAGCCCGACCCAAGGCCAGTGCCTCCAGAGGCCCTCGTCATCCAGCTAGTCACTAACAACTACACGAACCTAAGCCACTCTAGGTCTATCCCCCCCTCCCCTCCCCTCCCCCTCTCCCTCTCTCCCCGTAAGACTCTCGAATTGTTACCAAGGAAAAACATCCTCCTCCTCCTCCTCCTCCTCCCTCCTTCCCTCTCCTCCTCCTTCTCCTTCTATCTTCACTCTGTCTACTACCTCCCCTACCCGTCCTCCCCATCCTACTTCTGTCTGCTACCCCCCCCCCCCACCCGACCCTTCCTTCTGTATCCCACCCCCCTCCTCCCCATCCTCCCTCAGCGCTTCCCTGCCTCTTCTCCTACCCCCTCCCTCTCCCTCTCCCCCTTTCCCCCCTACCCCCCTCATTTCTCACTACCTACCTCCTACAGCTTCTCCTCTTCTTGGGCTCGCCCGGGGGCAAAATTTCCCCCTCCCCTCCCCCATAGGCCTATCAGCTGGAGGTGACTTTTGGAGTTACACTTCCCCGCCGGACGACTCTCGCTCGCTCGGCTTTCTGTGTCTTGGGAGTGGGAAATAAGGCTGTGTGGCTGCGAGTGTTCTTTTATCATGTCGAAAATACAACAATAATAATGATTATGATGGTGGACGTAATACTAAAATCAATAACAACAACGATGATGAAGATGAGGATGAGGATGAGAATTATTGCAATAATTATAATAATATCAGTAATATTAACGACTCAAGTTCACAAAATGCCAACTTAAAACAATAACCAACACTAGCATCGACTCGAAAACAAACAAACTAACAGTCAAAAGAATACCCCCCTAGTCCTACCCTTCCCCACCCCCTCACCCCCCAAAAAAAAAGCAAGATTCACCCAGACACTCAATACAAACGCGATCAAATACCAAACCAAACCAAACAAACCCCGCTAAACGAGACTTCCCGAACGAAAGAAAAAAGAATAAAAATAAAACAATAAAACAAAAACGAAAATAAATAAACAGATGAATTAATTAAGACACAGGAGGAGACAGACCCCAGTGGCGGCCTGCTGCTTGAATGGTTCACGGGAAAGACGACCCGGGCTTTTTCCTCTTTGTCTAGCTAGGAAAAGGAGGGGCGGGGGGGGGGGGGGGGGTTAAAGGGAGACGGGAGGAAAGGAAGGGGGGGGGGGGGAGAAAGGGAGAGGGGGGGGGAGAAAAGGAGAGAGGGAGGAAAGGAGAGAGGGGGGAAAGAAGGGAGAGAGGAAAAGAAGGAGGGAAAGAGAGAGAGAGAGAGATGGAGATAGATAGATAGATAGATAGATAGATAAATAAAGTGACAGTAAAAATAGAGAGAGAAAGAAAGACATCAACCGAGCCACCTGACACCCAGACATGACTCAGACCGATGCACAACAAACAAACAAACAAACAAACAAACGTCCAATCGATCAAGTCCATCGGATGGCTTGATTGAGAGACGAAGAAGAGAAGAAAAAGAAGAGAAAGAAGAGGAGGAGGAGGAAGAAGAAAAAGAAGAAGAAGAAGAAGGGAAAGAAGGAGAAGAAAAAGAAGAGGAGGAAGAAGAAGTAGAAGAAAAAGAAGAGGAGGCAGAAGAAGAAAACGATGATGAAGACGAAGAAGCAAGCAGGAAACGTGGCAGTGGTTTCAAAGGGATAAAGAGGGGGTGGAGAGACGGAGGAGGAGGAGGAGGAGGAGAGTAGGAAGTGGAGGGAAAAATGGCACACTCATCATACAGTATTTACAACATACATACATACATACAAACACACACACATACATAATGTACATACATACAAATACACAATTAAGACGAAACTTCTAGATAAACAAACCTAGCAGCACAAGACAAGAACCCCCCCCTCTCTCTTCAGCCACCCTGACCTCCCCCTCCCCCTCCCCCCGAGGCCATTCGGAGCCATCCACGGGGGCGCCAGAGACACGAGGCCAAACAACACGAGGCAGAGAACCCGACAGAACCGACGTAAGTTCCAGATTGAACCCGCACGAGATGAGTGTGAGGATGAGAGAGAGAGAGAGAGAGAGAGAGAGAGAGAGAGAGAGAGAGAGAGAGAGAGAGAGAGAGAGAGAGAGAGAGAGAGAGAGAGAGAGAGAGAAAAGGGGGAACGAAAGAGAGGAAGAGAGAGAGAGAGAGAGAGAAGGGGGAAAGAAAGAGAGGAAGAGAGAAAGAGAGAGAGAAATGGCGAGAAAGAAAGAGAGAAAGACAGAAAGACAAGAAGACAGGTAAATACAGGAAGAGAGACGGATCGACAAGAGACAGACATATAGTTAAGAAAAAAAAAGAATACGAAAAAAAACATAGAAAGAGAAAGAAAGAAAGAAAGAAAGAAAGAAAGAGAAAGAAAAAAGGCGAGATCAAAGGGTGCACCCAAACACAGAACCCCGGACCGTACCTGTCCTGCAGTGTCGCAGAGCTGGAGTCTGATGGGCTGGTTGTCCACATTCACGACCACTGCGGAGGAGAGAGGGAATGGCCGATTAAACTATGGAAGCTAAATAATATTAATAATAATAATATTGAAGATAATAATAATGATGATAATAATAATAATAATAATAATAACAATAATGATAACAATAATAATAATAATAATAACAATAATAAGAATATTTATGATAATAATAATAACAATAATGATAATAATAATAACAATAACGATAACAATAATGATAATAATAACAATAATGATAATAATAACAATAATAAAAATAATAATAATAATAATAAAAATAATGAAAATAATAACAATGAATAATATCAATATCAATAATACTAATGACAACAAACGATAATAATTAAACTAAAAACAATAATAAACAACCACTATCAATATTAATAATCAATATAATACAATGATGCTGACAAAGACAATAACTAAAATTATAAAATCAAACACTGCATTGAAAACACGATTCAAATACACGACCGAATTCGGCTGCAACAACAACAACATAACCAAGACGAGGAAGCCACAAAGACCGAACTTTAATTGATGAAAACACG
>BOPN01002134.1:180000-197500 GCA_017312705.2 Penaeus japonicus
CCCTCCCCTCCCCCTCCCCCCTTCATTAACCCCACACACGCACATTAGCCCCCCCCCCCCCCCGGCCAAGACACGGATCCGGGGCAGATAGGGTCAATTAGCAGCGTGGAAGGTGTCCCCCGAGGGCAATGACCTGACCTGACCTCAAGCTCTCTGTCTCTCTACCTGCGTCTAAATGACCTGTTTCTGAGGCTGGTCAACAGGTTTTGGACAGGCGGGGAATGGGCTGATGGGGGGTGAGGGGAGGGGAGGAGAGGAAGAGGGTGATGGTATTTGACCTCAGCTTCATTACCTTAAGAGTGTATCTTATTTATCGTCAATCCGTAAATATCGCTAATAATTTACGAACGAAGGTATCTTACCAGTATCGTCACAGTCTTCTTTTTTATCTTAATTTTCTTTACACTTCATCGTGGTTATCCATCCGAGCAGTTAACACTTATTCTTTACACGCGAATTTCCTTTCACGAACACATGCAAGCTCTCTCTCTCTCTCTCTCTCTCTCTCTCTCTCTCTCTCTCTCTCTCTCTCTCTCTCTCTCTATCTCTCTCTCTCGTCTTTTATATCCTTATTTTCTGTCATTCATTTCTGTCTTTCTCTTCCTTTCTCTCTCTCTTTCTTCCCTTCCATCAGTCATTTTGTTCGGTCACAGAATTACCAAAAATAACATTCCCAAACGAGGAAGAAAAACAACAAACAAACAAAAAAACATCATCCAGGAATTTCCTTCTCCCTTTCCCTTTAATCTTCTATGTAAACATCAACACACAGATTTATGAAATTATCTAAGTATACGTCTAACATTACAAGAGATCTTATACATCTACTAATATCATGATGTTATTTGTAAACAAATAAACAAACAAAAAATCAAATTAATCAGATAAAACTCCCAAGAATAATAAACCAAACAATCAAAAAGAGAAAAAAGCAATACCACAAATAAATCAAACAACACGCTATTACTACAACTATGGTAAAAAAAGCGAAAACAAAGAGCCAAGGCAAATAAAGCCAAATAAACAAGATAATCCTTCGCCACAGAATATCTCAAGAGAGAAACAAATAACACACAAAGACTCGTTTCTTCAAGGAGAGAGTGTTTGGCCGACCCGCGTCTCTTACCACAAACTAGCCAGCGAGCCTCAGGTTTTCCGACGATTCCGAGGTGAGAGTAAAAAAAAAAATATTGTATTATTTGCAAAGCTCCTTGTGTCTAACAAAAGGAATTATTTGTATAAGATCATGTTTTTTTTCTCTCTCTTGGGACGTACTGTATACAAGGATTTTCGAAGGATGTACACAAAGACTAAGAAATGGCGCAAAACACAAAGGAAAGAGCTTCGGCGAGAAAAAAAAACAGCACACATTGTCTAGTTTGCTGTCACTTTCCAAATGAAGACAGACAAACAGTCGGGCAAAACACGGCGAAAACTGCACCATCTTTTTCTACTCTCTCTCTCTCTCTCTCTCTCTCTCTCTCTCTCTCTCTCTCTCTCTCTCTCTCTCTCTCTCTCTCTCTCTCTCTCTCTCTCTCTCACTCTCTCTCTCCCCATTTTTCTCTCTCTCTCTCTTTCTCTTTCCGCCCCTACCCTCTCTCTCCCTCTCTTTCTCTTTCCGCCCCTACCCTCTCTCCCTCTCCCTCTCGAAATGCTAACAGGAAATGCTTACGACAACCCTCACCTAATCTACCTTAAAAAAAAAAAGATTCCTCTTAGATACTATTGGCGGTCTTTGTGGCTCGTTGTTAGTCTTCGTTTGTCTCGTTTGTGGGATGAGACTTGACAGCGAGAAAAAGTTTTCATTTATTTATCTATTTATCTATTTGGTTATTTACTTTACTTTACTAAGGCTGATTTGGGGGGGGGGGGGTAACTGACCGGAATGCCAATAATCACATCACTGTCATAACGCGAATAATTACCACCAATGCCTTCACTACACTACAATATAAAAAAACTAATAATAATAAATAAAAAAATAAAATACACAGACGGAAACGATGATTATGACCAATAATAATAATAACAGCACTAATAAAAGAAAAAACAACGGCCATACAATTGACTCGGTCTCCCTCTTCTTCACCTTAACCCCGATTCCTTCAACCCCAAAACCTCTTTCAACCCTCAACCTGGTCATTAACCCTCCACTCCCCCCCCTCAGAGGCTAACCACAGACTTTCACACGCACACATAGAGAGACAGACAGACAAACAAACAAACACAAACGCACGTACAAATACATACATACATACATACATCCACACACACATCCACACACACACAAACACACACATGTACACACATGTACACACACACACACACACACGCACATACATACACACACACTCACACACGCACACACATACACACACACTCACACACACACACACACACACACACACAGCCCCTCATTATCACTCCACAACTCTCCCTTTCTCTTGCTTCTGGGAGAAAACCCGCGGAGTTTCTCATTCAACTCCTCGTACATAGGCCTCCACCGCAAGCTCCCCTCTCCCCCCCCCCCACTCCCCCGTCCAATGCAACCTCAGCTATCATTAACTGGGACTTTCTACTCGCGGCACTCGTTCACTCTCCCTTGGTGATATTTAGGGCCTCCATTCGTAATGCACAGACAGACAGACAGACATACAGACAGACAGACAGACAGACATACAGACAGACAGGCAGACAGATATATATATACCCAAACACAGACTCCCTCCTACACACATGGGCACACGGACATACGTTATGTGTGTGTGTGTGTGTGTGTGTGTGTGTGTGTGTGTGTGTGTGTGTGTGTGTGTGTGTGTGTGTGTGTGTGTGTGTGTGTGTGTGTGTGTGCGTGCGCGCGCGCGCATGTTCGGTATATACATTCTGTACTTCAAAGGCTTCAAATATCTACAGAATAAAAATCGGTTTCCAAATACCCTGAATGTTATCATATTTCGAGATCAAATCGATAACATTCTCCCAAAAAAATCATGTTCGTAAAACTCTTTGATTTCACATTCCCCCTCCTCCTACAAAAAGTGGGAAAAATACATGAAAAAATAAATCCAGAGGTAAAAAAAATATATATATCAATAATAAAAAAAAAGAAATAGCGCACTTTTCCCCAAAAAACGTTTTCTCGCTTAAAACGTTTCGCTCCCGTGAAGAGTTCCCGAGCTGGCAATATTTACTCGCTTGAAACGTTTTCTCGACTGAACAGACTCCCTGAGTGGAACGCTTTGTTACGTGGAGGTGGGATAAAAATGAGGGGGGAGAAAATGAGGAGGAAAAAAAGGAGTAGGGGAAGGAGAAGGAGAAGGAGAAGGAGGAGGAGGAGGAGCAGGAGGAGGAGGAGCAGGAGGAGGAGGAGGAGGAGCAGGAGGAGGAGCAGGAGAAGGAGCAGGAGGTGGAGGAGGAGGAGGAGGAGGAGGAAGAGAAGGAGCAGGAAGAAGAGGAAGAAGAGGAAGAAGAGTAGGGGGAGGAGGAGGTGAAAAAAAAAAACAGAAAAAGGAGGGGGAGGAAGAGAGGGGGGAGTAGGAAGAGGAAGAGGATAATGTGATGAAGAGGTGAGGGAGACGAGGTGTCTAGGAAGGTAAAGGAAAGGAAGAGGAGCACGCGGAGGAGAAGAAGGAAGAGGAGGAGGAGGAGGAGGAAAAGAAGAAGGAGGAGGAGAAATAAGAGAAGGTGAAGAAGGAGATGAAGAAAAATAAAGAGAACAAGCCAAACATGAAGGCAAAGAATCGAAAGAAATAAAAGAAGAAAACAAGCACAAATTAATAAAAAGGGAGAGCTAATTATCTACAAAAACGACAACAAAAACAACAACAACAACACACTCAAAAAGGATAACATTGCACACGCCGCCACCATCGCCTCCGACACGCTACCAGAATCAACCACAACCACAAAAATCCCTCACAAGGGTCGGAGAAAAAGTATAGCAACCACAATACTACCAAAGGCACGTCACCACCAACATTAAGACCACAAACGAGGGCTTTCAAATTGCAACAATATTATATCGGATAGATTTGAACAAAATGAAATCAATACGCAGGTTCATAGAGCACACGTCCACGTACACTCTCTTTTTCTCTTTCTTTCTCTCTCTCTCTCTCTCTCTCTCTCTCTCTCTCTCTCTCTCTCTCTCTCTCTCTCTCTCTCTCTCTCTCTCTCTCTCTCTCTCTCTCTCTCTCTCTCTCTCTCTCTCTCTCTCTCTCTCTCTCTCTCTCTCTCTCTCTCTCTCTCTCTCTCTCTCTCTCTCTCTCTCCTCTCTCTCTCTCCTCTCTATCTCTATCTCTATCTCTCTCTCTATCTCTCTCTCTATCTCTCTCTCTATCTCTCTCTCTCTCTCTCCCTCTCCTCTCTATCTCCCTCTCCCTCTCCCTCTCCTCTCCTCTCTCTACTCTCTCTTACTTTTCTTCCCTTTCTCCCCTCCCTCTCCCGAAAACGAAGGAGGAAGGGTAGACGTAAAAGAGAAAAGGAAAGTGGGAGAAAGAGAAGGGAAAAATAAGACACGAGAAAGCAGCAAATCAAAAGAGAAAGAAATAAGATAGTAGAGACATAGCAGAGAAGAGAGAGAAAAAATAGTAAAGAAGAGATAAAGAGAGAAAGGAGAAAGAAAGAAAGAACGAGAAGAACCAAAAGAACAGAAGGCGAGAGGCGAGGAGAAGGAGGACCTCCACCACGTGTCTCCGGGTGAGTTATCTATTAGCGGGAAAGTCAGTCAGCAAGGTAGGCCTATTGATAACTTGCTTAAATAAGCCTAAAAAAAGGGCATTTGCTCGAGCTTTCCTCAAAACACAAAAAAGGAAAGAACAACGGGAAGACGAAGAGACAAAGAGAGGAAGAGAAGAGAGGCATAAAGAAAAGGGAATGGGGAGATTAGCGAAAGATGGAGAGAGGGCGAACAAAACAACGGAATAAGAATAATTTGTGATAAAGTAACGACGATGAGAAATACGAAATCAATGCTCTTTCTCTATCTCTACCTCTATCGCCCTCTCTCTCTCTGTCACTGACACAAACACAAACACAAACACAAATACACACACACACACACACACACACACACACACACACACACACACACACACGTACACACGCACACCTATACATATAAAACTCCATGTTCGAGAGAGCGAGAGAGGGTGAAAGAGAATTACGTAAACAACCAATCTTAGTGCAGGAGGACGAGAGTGAACGACAAAAACGCTACGTTCACACAAAGAAACAAACAAAAAAGGGGATATGCGCTCTCGTTCTCTTTCGTTCTCGTTCTCGTTCTTTCTCTCTTTCGTTCTCGTTCACGTTCTTTCTCTCTTTCGTTATCGTTATCGCTGTCTCTGTCTGTCTGTCTGTCTGTCTGTTTCAGTCTGTTTGATTGTCTGTCTGTCTGTATGTGTCTGTCTGTCTTTCTCATACATGCGCAAAAACAAACGCACGTACGCACGCCATGGTCCTTCTGGTGTTGTTGCTATGAGGTGTAAGGAGGGTAGGGGTGAGGTGGGGTGGAGTGGGAGAAGGGAGAGGAAAGGAGGGGTGAGGTGGGGTGGAGTGGGAGAAGGGAGAGGAAAGGAGGGGTGAGGTGGGGTGGAGTGGGAGAAGGGAGAGGAAAGGAGGGGAGAGGAGTTGAGAGGAGGGGAGAGGAGGTTAGGGGAGGGAAAGATTCAAGGAAAGAGAGGAAGACGAAAGGAGGGAGCGAGGGAGAGAGAGAGAGAGGGGTGGGAAGGTAGAGAATGAGAAAGGGGGAGGGAGGGCGTGAGAATGAAGTGGAGTGCAAGAAAAGTTAAAACGAGAGGAAGGCGAACTAACGGAATGAATGACGGTAAAGAGAAAGAGGAGGAGCGAGAGAAGAAGGAGGAGGAGGAGGAGGGGAGAAGACAAGAGGTAGGAGGACCAAAAAGGAGGAAGGGGAGGAGGACGAAGAGGTGGCATGACAAGGAGAAAGAAAACCCCAGAGGATGACGAAGGGGAAGAGGAGGATGGAGAAGAAGTGAAGAATAAAAAGGAAAACGAAGATGGAACACGCAGAGGAAACGGAGAATGAAAAGAAAGATTGAGAGCAAATGCGAGCGGGAATGAAAGCCAGGAAGACTCCCATTACGCGAGAAATGAGGCAAGGGAAGGGTGGGGGCGACGACCCGGGGGAGGGGGGAGGGCGGGGGGGGAGGTGATGGTGGTGGAGGGAGGGATGAGGAGGACGGGGAGGAGAAGGGAAAGAGGAGGAGGAAAAGAGAAGGTGGTGGTGGTGGTCCAGGAGGAGGATGAAAAAAGGTGGTGGTAGTTGTGGTGGTGGTGGTGATGGAGGAGGAGGGGGAGAAGACGATATAGGAAGAAGAGAAGGAAATGAAGAGACAAAAACAAGAGGAGGAGGAGGAGGAGGAGGAGGAGGAGGAGGAGGAGGAGGAGGAGGAGAAGAAGGAGGAGGAAGAGGAAAAGAGAGAGACGAAGCGAAAGACCTCATCCATTAATAAAAAAAAAAAAGCAAACAAAACAACAACAATGACACACACAAAAAAACAAGTACCACATCTAAACCTTACCCTAAAAAAAAAACACCATCGCCCGAATTCAAAACATTTCCTTAAAAACACTTCTCACCCACGGCGAGAAAGGGCGAGAAAGGGCGAGAAGCTACACACAACGGAGCTTCCAACAGCAAAGTGGACTCGTCTCACCGGTGCAAGAGAGGAAATAACGTTTCAGATAACAATAGATCTATTCCTTACGAAGGTTGTCAAGTCAAGTGTTGATAAGTAACGTGGCATTGTCTGGGCGGCCAGCGAGTGCTGTGGGCGTAGGGCGCGCGTGGGCGGATAATCCCATAATGGATCTATCGTCTCTTTTTTTGTGTGTTTTTTGTAGTATTTGTGGATTTTACCTTCGTCTCTCTTATGTTGGTGGCATCATTATTATTTATTTGATATTATCATTATTATTATTATCCTTATTTCCATTATCATCATTATCTTTATCAGTATCATCATTATCATTATCATCATCACGATTATTAGTATTATCATTATTATTATATTCCTCATGATTACTAACATTATTATCAATGCCATTATTATCATTACGATCTTTAGCATTATCATCATTATCATTATTGTTTCTTTTTATCTCTTCTCCCTTTCCGTGTATGTCTGTTTCCATAATTGATTCTTTTCTCTAAGTAAAGCGTAGAATTACATAGAAAAGAAGAAATATAGAGGAGAGAGAGAAACAGGTTTATGTCAATAAATCTTCCTTTTTTTTACATTTTGCTTATCTTTTATCTACTATTTTATAAACATCTTCATGTTATGGCCTCAAAGGTTTTTCCTTCTTTTATCACCCGCTTTATTAACGTCTCCTTTGTTCCTATTCGTTTCTTTTTCCTATGTATTTCATTGTGTTATGGTGTCATTTCACTTTTTATAGGAATCTAATCTAATGGTTTTATTCTATTCATTTTATATTGAGTCGCTTCTGAAAGTTTCCAAGACAAATGTTATTGAATGCAATGCGATTAGTTTCAAATCTTACTGATTTTTATCGCAATTATTCATTCTTTATTATCATTACTACTATTATCACCATCATTACTGTTATCATTTCCATTACCTTTTTTGTCATTACCTTTATCATTATTATCATTGTTATCATCACCATTATCATTAGTATTGTTATCCTTACAAAGCTTATTGATTTTAGCGCAATTATTGATTTTGTATTATCAACATTATCATTATCATTATCGTTACTATTATCATCAATATTATTATTATTATAATTGTTATTATCGTCATTCTTCTAATCTCTCTCTGTCTCATAATGATTTAAAAATCAAAATCAATCTCTCTCTCTCTCTCTCTCTCTCTCTCTATCTATCTATCTATCTCTCTCTCTCACTATCTCACTCTCTCTCTCATTCTCTCTCTATCTATCTATCTCACTCTCTCTCTCATTCTCTCTCTCACTCTCTCTCTCATTCTCTCTCTCTCTATTTCTCTCTCTCTCTCTCTCTCTCTCTCTCTCTCTCTCTCTCTTTCTCTCTCATTCTCTCTCTCAAAACACATCGAAACAATACCCAGAATACAAAACACTCAAACCATACATAAAAACAACAAACAAAAAGACATATAAAAAATACATATAGAAAATACCTTAATTTCCCACTCAAATCCAAGCACTTAAAACAACACACACACACACACAGACAGATAACAATAGATCTATTCCTTACGAAGGTTGTCAAGTCAAGTGTTGATAAGTAACGTGGCATTGTCTGGGCGGCCAGCGAGTGCTGTGGGCGTAGGGCGCGCGTGGGCGGATAATCCCATAATGGATCTATCGTCTTTTTTTTTTGTGTGTGTTTTTTTGTAGTATTTGTGGATTTTACGTTCGTCTCTCTTATGTTGGTGGCATCATTATTATTTATTTGATATTATCATTATTATCATTATCCTTATCTCCATTATTATCATTATCTTTATCCGTATCATCATTATCATTATCATCATCATGATTATTAGCATTATCATTATTATTATATTCCTCATGATTATTAACATTATTATCGATGTCATTATTTTCATTACGATCTTTAGCATTATTATCATTACTATCTTCATCATTATCATCATTATCATTATTGTTTATTTTTATCTCATCTCCCTTTCCTGCTTCCATAATTGATTATTTTCTCTAAGTAAAGCATAGAATCCCATAGAACCGAAGAAATATAGAGGAGAGAGAGAAACAGGTTTTCGTCAATAATTTTTTTCACATATTGCTTTGGCTTATCTTTTATCTACTATTTTATAACATCTTCATGTTATGGCCTCAAAGTTTCTTCTTTCTTTTATCACCAGCTTTATTAACGTCTCCTTTGTTCCTATTCGCTTCTTTTTCCTAAGCATTTCATTGTGTTATAGTGTCATTTCACTTTTTATAGGAATCTGATCTAATGGTTTTATTCTATTCATTTTATATTGAATCACTTCTGAAAGTTTTCAAGGCAAATGTTTGCGATTGGTCGCAAATCTTTCTGATTTATATCGCAATTATTCATTTTTTATGGACATTACTATTATCATTATCATTACTACTATTATCAACTTTATTACTGCTATCATTATCATTACCTTTTTTTTCATTACCAGTATCATTATCATCATTATCATCACTTTTATCATTATTATTGTTATCCTTACAAATCTTATCGCAATTATTAATATTTTATTATCAATACTATCATTATCATTATCGTTACTATTATCATCAATATTACTATCGTTGTTATAATTGTTATCATCATCATTCTTCTAATCTCTCTCTGTCTCATAATAATTTAAAAATCAAAATCAATCTCTCTCTCTCTCTTTCTCTCTCTCTCCCGATTTTAGTAATGTTTCACGTCAATGAAGCGTCATGGCATCATTACCGTGCAACACACAGGGCTTGAAGGGTTTTGCATGAACGAAGTCAATTGCAATAAAAAAAAATTCTTCAAGAAACCCTTCCTAAGCAAAGTGTTTTTTATGCATTTTTTACCGAGCAAATTCGGCGCCATCGATCTCCGTGGTTGCATCTCATTTGCAATTAATGAATAGAGTCCCCTGGCGCTTGTTAGGCAGAGAAGAAAGGGGAAGTGAAAGACCTTCTTTCTCTCGCTCAAAACGCACACGCCCGCACACACGCGCGCACACGCACGCGCACACGCACACGCACACGCACACACACACACACACGCATAAACACACACACACACAAATACATACATACATACATACACACACACACACACACACACACAAACACACACACGCACGCACACGCACACACACACACACACACGCACACACAACCAAATGACTAAGCAGACAATTACATAAGAGGGAATCTGGAGAATAAACCTTCTACGATGTGCTGCGGAGAGCTATCATTATTCACATCCTGTGCAAGAATATGATGGAGGAGGAAGAGGAAGAGGAGGAGGAGGTAGTGGAAGATAGGAGGGGGGAAGGGAAAAGGGGGGGGGAGGAGGAGGGATGAGGAGGAGGAGGAGGAGGAGGAGGAGGAAGAAGAGGTAGTGGAAGATAGGAGGGGGGAAGGGAAAAGGGGGGGAGGGGGGGAGGAGGAGGAGGAGGAGGAGGAGGAGGAGGAGGAGGAGGAGGAGGAGAAGGAAGATAGGAGGGGGGAAGGGAAAAGGGAGGAGGAGGAGGAGGTAGTGGAGGATAGGAAGGGGGGAGAGAAAATGGAGGGGGAGGGGGAGGAGGAGGAGGAGGAGGAGGAGGAGGAGGAGGAGGAGGAGGAGGTGGAGGAGGTAGTGGAGGATAGGAGGGGGGGAGAGAAAAGGGAGGAGGAGGTTGACGAGGACAGGAAGGGGGAGGAGGAGGAAGACGAAGGGAGAACAGGCCAGTGTACTTCTCATCCCTCCCATTACCATCGACTGTGCCCCTTACAACTCACAACCATCACCTTCAGCCTCGAGCTTCAAATGTTGAAAGGACCAAATATCTCCATTTTCTTTTAATATTGAAATGATAATAATGCCTCTTCCTTCTTTCTCTCCCACCTCTCTCCTCCCTCTTCCTCTCCCACCTCTCTTTCTTCCCTCTTACTCTCCCACATCTCTTTCCTCCCTCTTTCTCTCCCACCGCTCTCCTCCCTCTTCCTCTCCCACCTCTCTCCTCCCTCTTCCTCTCCCACCTCTCTCCCCTCCCTCTTCCTCTCCTACCTCTTCCTCTCCTACCTCTCCACCACAAATAACACTCTCCTTTTTTATTTCCGTGGGAAGTCTTTCGAGTTCTACTTCATAATTCTTGCAGTTTGACAGTCGATACATTTTTTCGAAATAAAAATAACAACAGTAAAATGCAAAATTAATACAGCTGTGTCTTACTCATCATACCAATCAACACAGTACATAAGTGTCACACTCCAAAGATGTATCAATGGGTAAAGATCCTTATCGTAATAGAAAACACAACACTATATTACAACACGATAGTTATATTCAACAATAAAAAAAGAAAAAAAAAACATCTTTAAACTGATACTTTTTTTTTTGAAAAGAGAGAGAGAAAAAAACGAAGGCTTTTGTCTAACAATTCCCGGAAACCTCAGATTGCTCAGCCTGCAACAGAACACGGTGGTTGCGAAATCTTGCCCTATTTTTCCTTCTTCACATTCTTTCTTTCATTTTTCCCCCATGCCTCTTTTTTCTTTCCCTTGGTCTCTCTGCCCGTTTGCCTGCCTGTCTGCCTGCCCGTCTGCCTGCCCGTCTGTATGTCTATCTCTCCCCCTCACCTCTTCCTCTCTCTTCTTGTCTCTGCGCCCCTCTCGCCTCTCCTTCTCTCTCTCTCTCTCTCTCTTTCTCTCTCTCTCTCTCTCTCTCTCTCTCTCTCTCTCTCTCTCCCATGGCACTGCCGGTGGCTGGGACACGCCTTTCTTCGATTCTTCCCCTGAAGAGGCGTTCCGAGGGCAAGAAAATTAACTCGTCAACTCGGGTGGCCACGAGGCGATGGATGGATGGATGGATGGACGGATGGAAAGATGGATGGTTGGATAGATGGATGAATGGATAGATAGTTGGATGGATGGATGAATATTTGGATGGATGGATGGATGGATGGATGGATGGATGAATAGATAGATGGACGGATGGAAAGATGGATGGTTGGATAGATGGATGGATGTATTATGTATGTATGTATTGAAAGATGGATGGATGAATGGATGGATGGATGGATAGATGAATGGTTAGATAGATGGATGGATGGACGCACGGAGGGGTCGAGGCCTTTGTCGCAGGTAGGCAATCGACCGAAAGACTCGCTCTTCCGATTACCTGTCGCCGGGCTTCTAGAAGGACAGACTTCTCTCTTTCTCTTCCTGTTTTGTTTTGGTTAAGCTTTGATTCTCTTTCTCTCCCTTTCACACAGAAACCATGTTTTTTTAGTCCTTGATTTTTTTTTTTTAACTCACATTCCGTCTTTTTAGGGACCGTATTTTACGCATGTAAAATATACCTTCCAACTCTCCCCTCCCTCATGCCTTTTTCTCTCCACCTCTCCCGTCCCTCTCCCTCTCCCACCTCTCTCTCTTCCTTCTTTCTTTCCCACCCTCTCTCCCTTTCCCACTCTTTCTCATCCCTCTTCCCCTCCCACCTCCCTATCCTCTCTTTTACTTTCCCACTCTCTCTCATCCCTCTTCCCCTCTCACACCCCTCTCCTTCCTCTTTCTTTCCCACTCTCTCTCCTCCCCCTTCCCCTCTCACCCCTCTTCCTCTCCCACCCCTTTCTCTCATCCCTTTTCCTCTCCCACTCTCTCTCCTCCCTTATCCCCTCACACACCCCTCTCTCTCTCATCCCTCTTCCCATCCCACTCTCTCCCATTCCCTTTCCCTCCCCCATCTCCCCCCCTTCCCCCATCCTGCCCCCTCCCCCCTCCCCCCACCCAAAGCCAAGGACAGACGGCAAGGTTGAGTAAAAGTGCGTCGCTTCCAGGGACATCGGATGTGCCGCGTGACCTTATGCGTCGGCTGCTTGGAAATCGCTTTTGTTCATACAATTAGTGCGATCAGAGAGAGAGAGAGAGAGAGAGGTGGGGGGGAGAGAGAGGGGGGGGAGAGGGGGGAGAGGGAGAGAGAGGGAGATAGGGAGGGAGAGAGAGAGAGAGAGCGAGGAGAGAGAGGGAAATCGATAGATAGACAGATAAATAGATAGATAGATAGATAGATAGATAGAGAGAGAAACAGATAAATAGACAGAGAGAGAGAGAGAGAGAGAGAGAGAGAGAGAGAGAGAGAGAGAGAGAGAGAGAGAGATTGACCTACACTCTGATAGACGGACAGACAGGTAAAAAGGGCACAACAAAGCTAGAGCGACAGACAGATTGCCAAATAGATAGATAGATACACAGCCCTACAGCCAGGCCAAGGTAGACACGTAAACTACTCAGAATCAACGAGCATAAAAAAAAGAGCACGGAAAAAAAATATTTGTATTCAAATAAGTTCTAACAATAAAAAAAATCATCAAAATGCTAACAATTCTCCTAGTAACAGCGAATTTAGCCTAATATAAGTAACGACGTCCATAACAAGTACATAACAATTGCAAGAATAACAAAACAAGTAAAAAGAGAAAACCAGTTCACAAAAAACAAGAAAACAAATAAAACAAGTGCAAGAAACAAAATCGACAAATCAACAAAAAAAAATCAACCATAAAAACAAAAGAAACAACAAATCAACCAAAAAAAAAATCAACCAATAACCCCAACAATATACAAAAACCAACAAAACGAAATGAGCAATGAAAAAACGAGAAACCATCCAATCCCCCCCCCATGAAAAAAGACAACCCCCCAAAAAAAAAAAAACAACAAACAAACGACAACCACCCCAATAACCCCAACAACAAACAAACGACAACCACTCCAATAACTCCAACATCAACAAACAAACGACAACCACCCCAATAACCCCAACATCAACAAACAAACGACAACCACCCCAATAACCCCAACCCCAACAACAAACAAACGACAACCACCCCAATAACCCCAACCCCAACAACAAAAGACAAACCACCCCAATAACCCCAACCCAACAACAACAAAAATAAAACAACAACCTCTCCCCACCCATAAAAAGCCAGATCCACGGAGAACAATTCCCCGTCTGCTCTTCCGACACTCCGCCAACCTGTCGCACACGCCAATGTATATGCACAATCAACATCAAATTACCGACTCATTAACCGGCGTTACTACCATTAAGATACCCATCAACACCTAGAATAAAAAAAAAATACAAAAGAATTTTCAAAAAAGTGCAAAAAGGTACAAAAAAAAAACGGAATTCTTCTCTCCAATCAAGTCATTAATGGGACTTCTTACCTCTTCCTCTTCCTCCACTTCCCCCCCTCCCCCTCCCCCTCCTGCTCATCCCCCTATCAATCAATCAACCTGCTGACCTAACTAACTACCTGTAGCTAGTTACCTGTAGTTGTTGCTCGCTCAACGACCTCGGGGGCTGCCAAAAGGTTGCACCAATTTACCAATCAACTGCCAACAAATTGCTCTGTTAGCTATCAAGACGAGACAAGGAGTCGGTCGATGGAAGCTCTGTACGCTCTCTCTATTTATCTCTTTCTCTTGCTCTCTCTCTCTCTCTCTCTCTCTCTCTCTCTCTCTCTCTCTCTCTCTCTCTCTCTCTCTCTCTCTCTCTCTCTCTCTCTCTCTCTCTCTCTCTCGTCATGGCTGTCTGTCTTTCGGCCAAAATACATTATTAGACTTATCTGATGATGATTCACTCACGATCGCATCTTATAGGCCTACATACCTCGAGTATCTTAACTGCACAACGAATCCCAATTAACATTCTTTTTTTTATTAATATTAAAATCTCAACGAACTACATAAACGGAACAACCCTATCAACTACTCCAGCGAAACCTGTTAATCTATCCTGAATAACTACTCCGCCCCCGCCCCCTTCATTCTGAAAAAAGGAGAGTGAAGTATATCAAAAGGCGTAGAAGTGCCAACTCCCAAATGCGGAAGGCGGAGGATGACGCAATCTTTTGAATCAAACGATGGTTAACGAGCAACGTGCGTATATTACCGTCCCTGAAAAAGCAGGAATAAGAAAAAAAGGCCAAAATGAGGCCTGCACAGCCTACAGTGAAGGCAAACGAGTTTTGTATAATTCACCGATAATAGTCTGCAAGCGACTCTCTCTCTCTCTCTCTCTCTCTCTCTCTCTCTCTCTCTCTCTCTCTCTCTCAGTCCCTCTTTCTCTTTCTTTCTTTCTCTCACTCATAAAAATAAATAGATATGAGAGAGCGGGGAGAAAAGAGAGGAAAGGGCGAAAGGAAAGGCAAGAAAAGGAGAAAAGTAAATAAATAAAGTGAGAGTGAGAGTGAAAGAAAGAAAGAGAAAGAGAAAGAGAAAGAAAGAAAGAGAGAAGAGAAGAGAAGAGAAGAGAAGAGAAGAGAAGAGAAGAGAGAGAAAGAGAAAGGGACTAAGCGAGAGAGAGAGAGAGAGGGGCAGGGAGGAAGAGAGAGCGTCCTTTGATTCTTGATTTGGAACATACCACGAAACTAGGTTCGTGCAAGGTCGACTTCCCCAACCTTGCAAAAACAAACTAGACTTATTTGTGTACAAAGAAAAAAAAAATCAACGAAAGAGACTGGAAGAATGGAGTCCAATGCAACTGCAATGTGATTCACTTTTGTTTCTTTGTTGCCCGCGTCACATCACTACCTTTCTGTGCCAGCATAATGCCACAGACCTTATTGTATCAATACAATTTCCAACGCAACTCTCACAGACAGAAACACCAAGGTTAATCATGTTGCAACGCATATGTACAAAGACCTCATGGGCGAGCGAGAGAGAGAGAGAGAGAGAGAGAGAGAGAGAGAGAAAGAGAGAGAGAGAGAGAGAGAGAGAGAGAGAGAGAGAGAGAGAGAGAGAGAGAGAGAGAGAGAGAGAGAGATCATACATTTTTTTTCCTTGAATTTTTTGACACTAGCGATTGGTTGAGATGTGAGTCTAATGATAACAATACATTAATCAGTCAATTAATTA
Organism: Penaeus japonicus; assembly: GCA_017312705.2. Lineage (NCBI taxonomy): Eukaryota > Metazoa > Arthropoda > Malacostraca > Decapoda > Penaeidae > Penaeus > Penaeus japonicus. Next base: position 195,589 of record BOPN01002134.1, read on the forward strand.
TCTAATCAAGTAATATATATATATATATATATATATATATATATATATATATATATATATATATATATATGTTTATAAAGGTACATAAGGAAAAGAAATCCTGCCATCTCTAAAGCAAAACCTGGAGAGAGAGAGAGAGAGAGAGAGAGAGAGAGAGAGAGAGAGAGAGAGAGAGAGAGAGAGAGAGAGAGAGAGAGAGAGAGAGAGAGAGAGAGAGAGAGAGAGAGAGAGAGAGAGAGAGAGAGAGAGAGAGAGAGAGAGAGAGAGAGAGAGAGAGAGAGAGAGAGAGAGAGAGAATGAGAGTTGATAAAGAATTGGATAGATTGATGGATAATAAAATAAACACACAGACACAAAAAAAAGCGTACTGACACAGCTTCCGCGAATGTCGTTAGCATTCACAGCGTGGCCAAGGAGAGCCAGGCAGGCGTCGAGGCGTCTCCCAAGGTGTCGACATGGTGGCTCTGGTCGACGCGAGAGCCACTCGGCGCACAGGAACGGAACGACGCACACCAAAGGAGCCTCACCTGCGACTGAGTGTGTGTGTGTGTGTGTGTTTTTGCGCGCACACGACCTAACCCGTAGAGTTTGCGTGTGCACCATCAGCGTGTCCGTGTAGGGTGGTTTTCTGTGACTCGTCCGTGTCAGCTAGCTTCCGGTGTCAGGTAAGAACAGTGAAGGGAAGGAAGGAGGGGTCTGGCCTTGGGGTCTTTGTGAGAGAGTTACGATCACGCGCCCACGGGAAACGGTCGCGGAAAGGCATGGATAGACACGGGACTACTCGGGCAACCACGGAGGCCTAAGTGGGCTTTCACTCTACGGGAATAATATTAGGCTTTTTTCCCTTTTTAATCTAGATCTAATTACTCTGTCTCGAGAGAGGGGAAGAGAGAGACATTAAGAGAGACAGAGAGTGTGTTCAGCGCCCGGCTCACCGTTTATTTTCCTCCTCCATTTGCCTCGCGCGCCTCGAACTGTGACTTCATTCAGTTCTTCAAATCTTCTCTTAGAGATCCATTTAGTTTCATTCTTTTTCTCAATCATTCTTGGAGTGTTGCCAAACTGCTGTGCTTTCATGCTGTGTACGACTTGAAAGTAATTCTGGGTGGACATACAAACCTAATTAGCCAACCAATTAAGCCTTCAACATCAGGAAATATCTGTCAACATTCAACAGTGGTATATCTATATTTTATTTTGCACGAAGCATGTTGTCCTTTTTTTCTATAAATTTGTGTAACTTCTTTTGATTTAGTCCAAATATTTTTTGGTGCAAGTCCAATAGATTTCAGTATATTAAAGAAACTAATAAAAAAAAATCCTAAAAGCAATAGCGTTCAACATACCCAGGCCTATATGTGTATAAATAGGCCTATCCCATTAAACTACTGTATTAAACTCTCCACATGAACCCCTTCCTTGCAGATCCGACTACCCCAACCTAGGCCTACCGAGGGACACTAGCCACGTGACTCAGCACCCTCACCCCCACCCCACCCCCCACCAATCCTCCTTCGCGACTATGGAAGACATAAGCCAGCCCTCCGCCACCCCCCTCGCCGCCGCCAAGTTCCCCGAGTTCTTCCGGAAGCAAGAGGACGCGGAAGAGTACATCCTCGAGTCCCAGCCTGCCGTGAAGCTGGGCTGCAAGATCGCCGTGGTGGTGGGGGAGTTCGTGCTGGAGAGCACGGGCGGCGCCGTAGCTCAGGCCGTCAGCCAGACCTACAGGAGCCTAAGCGCCCCCTTCGTCAGCGCCGGGCCGGACCACGAGGCGTGAGACTGACGCCACGTCGCTCGTGCGGTCCAGAAGAGCTGACTGTGTCTGTCTACTGAGCCGTTTGTGTTTGGACTTTCTTATGAATCTGGAGGCGAATTGCAGATTTGTATTGCATTTAATAACGATTATTTACGA